>JAJPUD010029766.1:0-12464 GCA_023553655.1 Myrmecobius fasciatus
ATTGGTGTCTTTTTCATATCTCTTTTCCAGGGCATCATATCCTTCTTGCAAGATACTGTATCCTTCTTGCACTAATTTCAATTTATTTTCCTATTTATCCTCCAGTTCTTTTATTAGGTTCTTTAAGCAATCTTCCAGAAAGGCCTTTTGAAACGGGGACCAGTGATGGTCCTTGCTGATTCCCTCTTGAGTTATGTCTAAAGGAACCTCTGGGTCTGGGGTCTTCTCTCTTTCTTTTTGTAAAAGCTGTCTATGGTGAGAGCTGTCTTTTGCCTCTTCATTTTTTTTTTTAGACAGCATGAATATCTCTTTAAGGTAGGGGGAAAAAAATGGCGGCTGAAATGGCCAGCTGAAGATTTTGCCCTGAGGCGCTTCGGTGAATTAATTTAAGGTGCTGGGCCTGTGGGGGCTAGGACTAATTCCGAATTACTCCTTAAACAAGGCAAGTTTGCCACGGCACCTGCCCCCAATCAGGGCAGAGTGTCCCGAGTGCCTCAGATAAACTCCAGGTTTTTGGAATTTGGAGTTTGGAGTTTTTTGCCAGTCTGAGCTGAGCTGAGCCACCCTCACTTCCGGCCTCCACCAGAGTTCTCTGACACCAGAGTCCTCTGTTTATCCCTCTGTCCGAGCTAGACAAACCTGATGTGAAATTTTTTAGAGATATCTGCAAGCAGTAACCAAATATTTCCTGATTCGTTTACTTGAAGATCAGTTCAGAGGCTTATTTTATTGTTGATTTGAGAGAAGTTCGGAGGAGGACGCAGAGTCACCTTTTCACTCCACCATCTTGGCTCTGCCCCCTCCTTAATGTCTTTATCTTTGATAACATAATATCAGAGGCCATTTACAACCACACCCTCTGTCCATGTGCATTTTTGTGATTTTTCTTGTGGAATCTCTTTCCAGAGGTGATCAATGAACTTTGTCAATGACTATTTCCTCCTCTCACTCTAAAAAATTGGGGAAGTTTTTCTTGATATCTTGTGTAATGCTATCTAGGGTCCTTTTTTGGTCATGGCTTTCAGGCAGACCAATAATTTTTAAATTGTCTCTTCTGGATCTATTTTCCAGGTCAGCTCTTTTTTCAATGAGGATTTCACATTTTTTTCCATGTTTTCATTCTTTTTAATTTGATTTTTGCTGTCTCATAAAGTAGTTATCTTCCATTTGTCCTGTTCTGGTTTTTAATGTATGATATTCTTCAGTTAGCTTTTGTATGCTTTTTTTTTTCCATTTGGTTAATTTTTCTTTTGAATGTTTTGTTTTCTTCAACAGATTATTTCATTTTGTATTTGGTCAATTGCATTTTTTAAGGAATTGCCTTGCTTATCCAAGCTATTGATTCTCTCTAGCACCCCTTTCATTTCTTTTCTTATTTTTTCTTCTACTTCTCCTGCTTCTACTTCTACTTCTCTTTTTTGCTCTTATTTACTATCTCTTATTTCATTCTTTTATGAGCACTTCCACAAAGCCTCTTTGGGCTTAAGACCAATTCATATCACTCTTTAAGATTTTCTCCAGGGACATTTTGTTCTTTGTGGCTCTTTTCAACAGCAAGGTGTTTTAGACCAGTGCCAATGGTCTTGTGATAAAGAATGCCATCTGCAGCCACAGAAAGGACTGTGGGGACTGAGTATGGATCACAACATAGTATTTCCACTTTTTTGCTTGCTTAAATTTTTTTCCTTTCTTAATTTTTTTTCTTTCTTCATAGGATTTTTCTTGTGTGGTATTATTATGGGAATATGTATAGAAGTATTGTACATTGTTGGCATATACTGAATTACTTTCATTCTAGGGGAGGGAAGGGAGAGAAAATTTTGAAACAAAAGGTTTCAAATGTTGAAAATCATCCATGCATATGTTTTATATATTTATTTATTTATTAAAGTTTTTTTTATTTTTAAAACTTATGCATAATTTTCAACAGTCACTCTTGCAAAACCTTTAGTTCCAAATTTTTCCTTCCCTTCCTTTACCCTGTCCTCAGATGACAACTAATCCAATATATGTTAAACATGTTCAGTTCTTCTTTATATATTGCCACAATTATCATGCTGCACAAGAAAAATGAGATTAAAAAGGAAAAAATGAGGAAGAAAGAGAAATGCAAGCAAACATCAACAAAAAGAGTGTAAATACTATGTTGTGATCCATACTCGATCCCAACAGTTCTCTGTCTGGATGCAGATGGTTCTCCTCATTACAAGATGATTGGAACTGGCCTGAATCATCTATTTGTTGAAAAGAACCTCATCTATCAGAATTGATCATCATATAATCTTGCTGTTGCCGTGTACAATAATTTCCTGATTCTATTCACTTCCTTTAGCATTAGTTCCTGTAGATGTCTCCAGGCCTCTTTAAAATGATCCCGTTGATTGTTTCTTATGGAACAATAATATTCTATAACACTCATATAACATAACTTAGCCATTCTCCAACTGATGGGCATCCACTCAGTTTACAATTTCTTGCTACTACAAAATGGGCTGCCAAAAATGTTTTTGCACAGATGGGTCCCTTTCCCTCTTTTATAATTCATTTGGTATACATGCTCAGGTGAAACACTGCTGAATCAAAGGGTATGCATAGTTTGATAGTCCTTTGGGCACAGTTCCAAATTGCTCTATAAGAATGGTTGAATCAGTTCACAACTCTACCAACACTGTATTAGTGTTCCAGTTTTCCCACATTGCCTCCAACATTTGTCATTATCTTTTCCTATCATCTTAGCCAAACTAAGAAGTGTGCAATGGTTCTTCAGAGTTGTCTTAAGTTGTATTTCTCTGATAATAGTGATTTAGAGCACCTTTTCACATGACTAGAAATGGTTTCAATTTTTTCATCTGAAAATCATCTCTTCATAACCTTTGACCATTATCAATTGGAGAATGGCTTGAATTCTTTTAAATTTGGGTCACTTTTCTATATATTTTAAAAATGAGATCATTATCAGAACCCTTGAAAGTAAAAAAAAAAAAATCCCAATTTATTCCTTCCATTCTAACCTTCTCTGCACTGGTTTTGAGTGTACAAAAATCTTTTAACTTAATATAATAAAAATTATTTATTTTGTCAGCCATAGTAATCAATATTATTTTAGATGATTTAAAATAACTACACAGTACAAATTTAGAATATTAATGTGTGTAAGAAATGATGAATTGATATATTTAGGAAAATACAGAACAATTTGGACATTTAAAGGAAGATGTTATCTACATTCAGAGAAAGAAAGGACAAACAAGCTTAGTATTGTCTTACATAGGTGAATATGTGTCTTTATTTGCATATATATTTGTAATTATAGAAATCTATATCTTGATGTATATATATATGTATAAATACATATGTGTATGTATTTATACATATGTATACATATAAATAATAAGCATATATATCTATTAATATATCTGTTCTTAGGAGGGAGTGGAGATAAATTAAAAAAATATATAGTAGATAACAAAAGAAAGCCTACAAGAAAGCAAACAAAAAAATAGACAGCTCTCAACACCATTTATAGGATTTACTATATAGGCTTCCTTGAAATGGAAATTTATTGATTTGTATTTTGAATCTTTTCTTGTATTGTACTATGCATGTGACAATGTTGTTTTTTCTTCTATTTTATGTTCACTTTATGCTTTTTAAAAAATAATAATAAATAAGACATTTTATCCTTGTCTGAATTGGTGTTTTGGTCTTCCTTGTCACCATAATAGCTTTCCATAGTCAAGGTTCTTTTCTGTTTCTTCCTCATTTTCTTCCCTTTTCTTTTGCTATTTCATCCTTTTTTTTTTCTTTTAAGTTTGAGCTCTGCTCTTGGGTAGAGGTGGTGCTATCCCAAGCTTCGTGTGCAGCTCTGAGTTTTAGCTTTAAGCACAAGAGTCCCTTGTGTCTGCAAGGGATAGATTTATCTCCTCTTTCCTGGAAACATCTTGGGTTTCCCAGAATTTGTTCTCTTAGCCTGTTTTACTGGTTTGTTCTGCTACTGAGCCACAACCAAAATCAAATTGCTCTCCAGAGTGGCTGAATCATTTCACTATTCCACCAAAATTAGTGTTTCAGTTTTCTCACATCTCCTCCAACATTTATCATTATCTTTTCCTTTCATCTTACTCAATCTGAGAGATATGAAGTGGTATCTCAAAGTTGTTTTAATGTTCATTTCTCTAATCAATAGTGAATTGGAGTATTTTTCATATGATTATTGATGGTTTTAATTTTGTCATCTCATATTTGTCTGTTCATATCTGTTGACCATTTGTCAATTGAGGAATGATTTGTATTGTTATTAATTTGATAAATTCTTTATATATTTTTAGAAATGAGGCCTTTTACAAAATAAATCCACATAAATCAGCAGCATTTTTATATATTACCAACAAAGTTCAGCAGCAAGAGATACAAAAAGAAATTCCATTCAAAATAATGGATGATTGTATAAATGATTTGGGAATCTATCTGCCAAAGAAAAGTCAGGAACTATATAAACTAAGCTACAAAACGCTTTCCACACAAAGTCAAACCTAGTCAACTGGAAAACCATCAAGTGCTCATGGGTTGGCCGAGCGAATATAATAAAAATGACAATACTACCCAAACTAATTTACTTATTTAGTTTCATATCAATCAAACTCCCAAGAAATTATTTTACAGATCTAGAAAAAAATAGTAGCAAAATTCGTTTGTAAGAACAAAAGGTCAAGAATTTCAAGGGAATTAATGAAAAAAAAAAAGGCCTATGAAGGTGGCCTTGCTGTACCAGATCTAAAACTATATTATAAAGCAGTGGTCATCAAAACCATTTGGTACTGGCTAAGAAATAGAACAGTGGATCAGTTGAATAGCATAGCATCACAGGAAAACCAGTCAATAACTATAGCAGCCTAGTATCTGATAAACCCAAACACCCCAGCTTTTGGGATAAGTACTCACCATTTGGCAAAAACTGCTGGGAAATTTGGAAACTAGTGTGGAAGAAATTAGGACTTGACCCACACCTAACACCACATACCAAGATAAGATCTAAATGGGTTCATGATTTGGATATAAAGAGTGATATAAGCAAATTAGAGGAACATAGTATAGTTTCCCTCTCAGACCTGTGGAGATGGAATAAATTTATGTTCAAAGAAGAACTGGAGCTCTTAATTAAACACCAGATAAAAAATTTTGAATATATTAAGTTAAAAAGTTTTTGTACAAACAAAACTAATGCAAACAAGATTAGGAGGAAAGCAATAAATTGGGAAATCATCTTTTCATTTAATGGTTCTGATAAAGGCCTCATTTCTAAAATTTATAGAGAATTGTCTCATATTTATAAGAATTCAAGCCAGTCTCCATTCGATAAATGGTCAAAGGATATGAACAGGCAATTTTCAGATGGGGAAATTAAAACCATATCCAGTCATATGAAAAGGTGCTCCAAAACACTACTGATCAGGGAAATGCAAATTAAGACAACTCTAAAATACCATTGCACACCTGTCAGTTTGGCTAAAATGACAGGAAAAGATAATGACAGATGTTGGAGGAGATGTGGGAAAACTGGGACACTAATACATTGTTGGTAGAACTGTGAACAGATCCAACCATTCTGGAGAGCAATTTAGAACTATGCTCAGAAAGTTATCAAACTGTGCATACACTTTGACCCAGCAGTGTTTCTACTGGGCCTATATCCCAAAGAGATCTTAAAGGAAGGAAAGGCCCCATATGTGCAAAAATGTGTGTGACAGCCCTTTATGTATTTGCAAGAAACTGGAAGCTGAATGGATGCCTATCAATTGGAGAATGGCTGAATAAATTATGGTATATGAATGTTAAGGAATATTATTGTTCTATAAGAAATGACCAGCAGGATGATTTCAGAGAGGCCTGGAGAGACTTGCATGAACTAATGCTGAGCAAAATGAGCACAACTAGGAGATCATTATACATGGCAACAACAATGCTATATGATGATTAATTCTGATGGACAAAGCTCTCTTCAACCATGAAATGTTTCAAACCAGTTCCAATTGTTCAGTGAAGAAAGCCATATACACCTAGAGAGAGGGATATGAAATGTGGACCACAACATAACATTTTCATGCTCTCTATTAATGTTTGCTTGTTTGGGTTTCCTTTCTCAGATTTTTTTTCTTGTAGATATGATTTTCTTGCACAGCAAGATGTGTGGAAATATGTATACATATCTTCTATTTGTCAAGTATTTTAACATAATTAACATGTAGTATATTTCCTGACATCTAGGGGAGGGGTGGGGACTGGGGGGAAAAATTTGTAACTGAAATCTTTTTAAGGGTCATTGTTGAAGAATTACCCATACATATGTTTTGCAAATAAAAAGCTTTAATAAAGGGGGAAAAAAGAAAAAGAAATGAGACCTTTATCAGAAACATTGGCTGTATTTTCCCCCAGTTTTGTACTTCCTTTTTAAATTTGTTTGCGTTAATCTTTTTGTGCAAAAACTTTTTTTTTAATTTTATGTAATAGAAGTTGTCCATTTTGCCTTTCATCATGTTCTCTAGTTCTCTTTTAGTCACAATTTTTTCCCTTCTGCAAAAATATGCTAGTTAAACTTGCTCTTCTAATTTGCCGTCTGACCTTATTTTGGTATGGAGTCTCATTTATCCTTTAATCTATAATGTCATATATCTATGTAGATATAACATATAAATATGTATATGCATATATGCATAAGTATAGATGTGGTATATGCATAAATATGGGTTATAATATACATCTATTATAAGCCATGTGCTTACATATGTGGTGCATGTATATATGTGTGTATACATATATGCTTCTATATGTATATATGTGTTGGTATCTCTATTCTATCAAAATATAATTGAATATAACAATCTTAAACATATGGAATATATCATATTTATCCTTGTAAAATCAATACCTTTTTCTGAATATTTTTATTTGAATTTCTTAAAAATCAGGATGTTTAAAATTATAGCTAATTATACATTTGGAAATAATTTTTTAAAAGTATTTCATGTGTCTTAAAGTCATATGTGTTTATAAATGTATGCATGCATATGTATATATGTGTGTGTTTATATAAGCATACATATCTATGTGAAATATCACCCTAATTATAAAAATGCTTAAAATAATATACATTTCCTTTTCTTTTGACTTATAACTGCCTTAGAGAATAGATAGTTCAACAAGGGTAACATTTTCATGTATTTTCCTGGCTAGGCTTCTTATCTTTGTTGACTACTTGATGTTAAATTAAGTGGCCATTATGTCATACCAATAGTACCTATCAGTATATTATGGAACTAAATCAAAACATTTCCCTCTTCCAGATTCCCTATCTTCCCCCCTTAATACTGTGATCACTTTACAATTTCATTGAATAATTCCCATAATAAACAACAGGGATTTGTTTAGACAGCTCCTAAGATTCCTTTTAATTAAGATTCTGTGATCTCCCAATCATATCCTGCATAATAGTGCAGGGATATGATAGATAAAATACTTGGGATGGATTAAATTCTGAGCATGTTTTATATACCTTAATTCTAGAGTTCATTGCCCTTTTTTCATTTTGGAAGCATCATCTTTACATTTGAAGAATTCACACTTGAACGTGGGATTCTGGAATGTATCCCTTTGGAGTAAACATTGACTTAACATTGACAGTTTAGTACACTGAACTTAAATCAAGTTTTTAAAAGGGATGCAAAAAACCATGACTCTTTAAATGTGTGTAAAGGAAGGTCAGGGAAAATAAACAAAATACAGTTTCAAGATAGGTTATGGATGAATGTGTTTTATACATTGGTTTGTTTTATGGAAGAAATCAAGAGTTGAAGAAGTTCCTTTTGCATGCTCTTTGGCAAAATCCAGAAGATTTTCGATAAAAGTAATATTTACTTACCTGATCTAAGACTTGGAGATAGTAACTCTTGTAGCCAAGAATTGGTACAAAATTGGTCAGAAGGTAATTTTAAAAATGTGTAATTATTGTAATTATGTCAATAATAAGAAATCCACTGAGAGACCCTGGTGTGTTGCTCCAAAAGAAATTGAAATCAGATTGGCTTAAGGGACATGATTTTCTTTTATAAAAAGGAAGAGGACAGAAGGAGGAGGAGGAGCAGGAGAAGAAGTTTTAAATTACTTATATATCTAACATTCATCTGTGACACATCCTTCCTATTTATCTTTTGCTAAACTACTCTTCAGTTGGTGGGTATAATCTTTATTTCCAGTTTTTAACTATCACAAAAATATTTTAACAATTTTTTTTTACATGTGGGACTTTCTGTCAAATCTCCTAGGCAAAATATCTGGGCAAAGTGTATAAACATTTTAATTTTCCCAAGGAGAGGAAGAAAGGAAAAGGGGGGTGAGGAAGAGTATTATTTGTTCTCTGAAGTCAAAAATACCTTGACACTAGTTTTATACCAAAAAAACTCTTTGCCTTCTCTTTTAAGAGCCTATTGCTTACATTTTTTTCCATTTTTGCTTCTTTTAAGATCAGCTTTCCATTTCCTTGAATATTTAACAATCAAATAAATTTGTTCTCTAAAAGATACAGATATTCACTCCCATAGTACAGATTAGAAACCCTTCATATTCACTAATTTTTGATGATTTTGTCCATGCTATATATTCCCCAATGAAAGTCCCTTACAATGTATTAGTGGCCTCCCTTTCTATAATTTTCATTGCGAAGATAACAGTAGAGCATATTCAACTTGTGAAAAGTAATTTGTTTTAATCATATATTTTCCAAATAATATCTTTTGCTTTTTTTATGGAACTTCCTAATATGTTGTATGCAATAGCCTATTATATGCAATGCATTTTTCCATTATTGTTTATGTATTTATCTTTTTTCTATTCTTGAGAGAATATTGTTTCCCTAACTTGGGCATCTAGGTGGAATATAAGATAAAATTCTGGGCCTGAAATGATCAAGATTCATCTTCTTGCATTTAAATCTGGCTTCAACACTTACTACCTAAGTGTTCCTGGGCAAATTGCTTAGGCTCTATGTCTCTTAGTTTCTTTATCTGTAAAACAAGTTGGAGGAGAAAATAGCAAACTACTCTAGTATCTCTGCCATAAAAACTCCTAAAAGGGTCACAAATAGTTAGACACAACTAAACAACAAAATGATTTTCTTTATCTCATGATCATAAAATAATACTAATAGAATATTAGCATTAACATAACAAAACTTTGTTCTTAAGAGGAAAATTTGGGGATCATTAAAGGAGTTTGTAACATAAAAACAATTCAGCATCCTCAATTTTTTTCTGTTTAATTTAGTGAAATTTGTTCTAATTGTTCATATTTATACTGAGGTACAAACTCTATAAAACAATATTTTCAAACTCAAATAGACATGGAGCTGACTGAATCTCATATTGACATAGCATTTCACATATTAACATTACCTTTGTTAGAGTGTATTATTTTTTTTATGGGTAGCTTAGTGTTTCAATAGATAATCCTGAATCTGGAGTCAGGAAGACTCATCTTTGTGAGTTCAAATCTGACTTCTGAGACTTAACTATCTATGTTTGTAGAATGAGCTGGAGAAGAAAATGGCAAATTATTCTCCATACTTGACAAGAAACATCAAATGAGATCACAGAGAGTTGGGAATGATTCAAAAGCAACTGAATAAGTGCATTTTTATTCATTAAATATTTCCCAATTTCTTTTTAATCTGGTTCCCACTGAATTTGGGAAATTTCCTTGCTTATGCATATCATAGGTTCCTCTACTGTCATCTACTAATTAAAATTGCATACCATAATATAGGCAATGGATATTCTTCATTCATTTATCCTTTCCTGTATGGGTGGTAAGAATAAATTGCATAGTAAAAATATAATTCAATAGTTCTCCAATCTTAAAAATATGGTAAAGTATACAACAAATATATGTATATATATATATGTGTGTGTGTGTATATATATATATACAAATTGCTGAAAAAATGTGTGACTGTGATACAAGAGATCCAATGCAAAATCCAAGTAAAAGAGAAATCCCCTTTAAGTGGTATGTCCTTCACATACTTCAGTTTGAAAATTGCATGTTGTGTGTGTCACACTCCAAAAACCTAAAAACAAATCTTAAAAGAGTTCTATGTTCAGTGTTCCACAATACAATTTAAGAGTCAGTGCAGTGATATCTTTGTGAAATGAAATAGATGACCTACAGGAAAGATCTGTTTTGTAAGAACAAAAAGTGCAATCAACCTATTAAAAATATTCCTTTAGGAAAACTATCAATACTATAATTTCTCCTCTACTTTTACAACCCTAGGAAGAAAAATATTCCAAATATCACAAAGAGAATCATACAATAGTTTATGAAAGCATCCAGTTAGCCTGTGTACAAATTAGGGAAACTGGAAAGTCTCAGCTTGTAGTAATTATAATTCAAGGAAACTTCTTAGATCCAATTTATACCAGCATGAGCACAGTAGGATTGAGAATTCTAAACTATTTTGACTTCTCTGCAAGGAAACAACTTTGACATGAATAAAACATTGAGATAATGAAACTACATTACAAATATATAAAGAAAGTTTGGAAAGGTAGAAAATCTAATTTCCTCATAAGTAAAACAAAAGGAAAAAAATAACGAAAATATTTGATTCTGTAATTTTCCTAATAAAGTCATTTTAATAAACGCATTACCTAGGTGCTCTTACATAAAAAGATGCAAGATAAATCAATAGAACATGAAAATATATCTTATCAAGACAATAAAGCCTATATTAAACGGAAAATCAAAGTGTCAAGATATAAACAATGAGAATATTTTCCATTTTTATTCAATTTTACTGTTTTTGGTTAGCTAGGAAATAATACTTTCATACATTTGGAGGATTATTCTTAGGCAAACAGCTAAGTCAACAAATAATTATGTAAGAGAAAAGATATGACATAATGTTTCAAAAAGTAATTATATGAAATGGAATCATTGCTGGCTTCCAAGTTTGAAAGGATATTATACTTTTCAGTCTCAACAAATCATAAAAATGCTTTTCATTTAAGACTTTAGTTAGCTTTATTTATCTATATAGTGACTAAATTCTTGTAAAAGTAAATAAAATTAGATCTAGGAGAGACAATCTACAGATTATTGAACTTCCTGAAAACCATGATGAAAAAAAAAAAGTGCCTAGACATCATCTTTCAGGAAATCATCAAGGAAGATGGCCTTGATGTCCTAGAACCAGAGGGCAAAATAGTCTTCAAAAGAATTCCTCAATCTGGACTTCCTTCCGGGGGTGGAGCCATGGTGGCGGAGATCAGACAGGATTCTCTGTAACCTCCTCTAACCTCCCCTCAAACCAACAAAATATGAAGCCTCTAGACTGATTCTGAAGCAAAAAAATCCACAATATCCGGAGAACAACAAGATTCTAGAAGAAGATACTCTGGAAGAACCTCAAAACAGGTCTGATAAGCACCAGAAATAATTCAATCAGCGGAGCTTCCCAGCCCCGACATAATTCAATCAGCAGAACTGCCCAGTTCCTGAAATAACTCAATCAGCAGAACTGCCCCAGGGCAAATTAAAGCAGCTGTCCCACCTTTGCCCTAAACAGACCTCACACCTTTAAAAAAAATGAATAAAAAACCAAAAAGAGCTCTCACCATAGACAACTTTTATGGAGAGAGGGAAGAACAGACCTCAAATCCTGAGGCCCCTAAAGGTAAAGCAACTCCAGAAAAAGCCCCAAAGAGAGACATAAATTGATCTCCATGTCACAAGGCTTTCTTTGAAGATTGCATAAAAAATCTTAAAAGAGAGTTAGAAGAAACATGGGGAAACGAAATGAGATCACTGCAAAATAAAATAGAAAAAATGGAAAAAGAATGCAGTGAACAAAAAAATGTAATTGGTCAATTGCAAAAGGAACTAAAAACAGTAACTGAAGAAAATAAGACATTAAAAATTAGAATCGAACAATTGGAAATGAATGACTCATCAAGACTTCAAGAAGCAGTTGAACAAAAACAAAAAAATGAAAAGATAGAGAAAAACATGAAATATCTCCTAGGAAAAACAACTGACCTGGAAAATAGATCAAGGAAAGACAATCTAAGGACTATAGGGCTTCCTGAAAGCCATGATGAAAAAAAGAACCTGGACACTATATTCCAGGAAATCATAAAAGAAAACTGCCCTGATATTTTACACCCAGAAGGCAAAATACTCCTTGAAACAATCCACCGATCACCTCCTGAAAGAAACCCAAAAATTAAGTCCCCCAGAAATATCGTGGCTAAATTCCAGAACTATCATACCAAGGAAAAGATATTACAAGAAGCCAGAAAGAAACAATTTAAATATCGGGGAGCTACAATTAGGATCACACAGGACCTAGCAGCTTCTACTTTGAAGGATCGAAGGGCCTGGAATCAGATATTCCGAAGGGCAAAGGAACTTGG
>JAJPUD010029767.1:0-13658 GCA_023553655.1 Myrmecobius fasciatus
TTTTGTACAAACAAAATGAATGCAGACAAGATTAGAAGGGTAGCAGTAAACTGGGAAAATATTTTTACATCCAAAGGTTCTGATAAAGGCCTCATTTCTAAAATATATAGAGAATTGACTCAAATATATAAGAATTCAAGCCATTCTCCAATTGGCAAATGGTCAAAAGATATGAACAGACAATTTTTAGACCAAGAATGAGACTTTATAAGATATGATCAATAATATGAAAAATAGGACTAGAGATCCAAGAGAGGACAGTGTAGATTTGAACTGGCTCACCATGGGGAAAAAAAGGAGAATGTGCCTAATATTGAGGAAATGAACAAAGGGATCAAGATATTAGAGAAGGCAGAGGGAGAGGAAAAATTCAATAGGTCAGATAATAAAATTCCATAATTATTAAAAATGGAGTTGAAACATTTGTGGGTGATAGCAAGGTCAAGAAATGACCATCTTTGTGTGTGGCTGAGTAGTAGCTCATAGAAGTATATAGGGTGAGGATTTGAGAAGTTAGGTAATTTTGAGGGAGAGAAATCTACTAATATGAAGACAGGAGTTGAGAAGAAAGGAAAAATTATCAACTTTATGCTGAAACAATTAAGAAAGGAATGGGTGTGACCTGGACGTCTATAGATAATGATTGCTAAGATTTTGATTATGTGGTAGCTGTGAATAGTCTGAACTTCAAAGAAAGAGAGGTTACAAATAATAGAGGTTGGAGGAGAACCTGGAACTGGCAATGGAGTGTTTCAAGTCCCCTGTCCTGGCCAGTGATTCAAGGATAATGACTGAAGGCACAGTTTATACTGAAAAAGTTTTGTCATTTGTGGGGGGAGCCAGGTTTCAGTAACAATTAATAGACAGAAGGAATGAGAGAAAAAATAATTTAGAAAAAAGGAAATTTTGTTGCATGGAATGAGTATTTCAGAGAGTATAGTTAAAGGACTGGATAAGGTTTGGTTGGAACTTTATGATAGGAGAGTTGAGATAGGATGGAAAGAAGGTGTTGAGTAATGAAGGTGAGTAATGAGATCTAGAAGATATTGTACAAGATTCAAAATTTTTAGAATATGAAGGATATAACCAGATGTGAGAATGTTCATGATTGAATTGAGGACACCCTCTTCCCAGTGGAGATTGGAAATTAAACTTGAGGTACCAGAAAGGAGAGCCATTGTCAGATGGGAGACTTCTTCACTATTTCACGATCTTCAGAAGGATAAAGATTAAGCAAGGAAAAAAAGGAAAGAAAGTACAGTAGGAGATGGAAGTCAAGCCTCCAGTATAGAAGAAAGAAGTTCTGTTCAATGTTAATTTTCTTCTCATTGTCATTCAAAGGACAGGCATAGTATGAGATAGAAGTACAAAAGTCAAAGTTTAGGTTGCTTCTCTTTACACTAGAAGTTCAATTAGGCTGACAGTAGGAGGTGGAAGTTGTACTGGCATACATGTTATCTATTTCTTTAGGACAGGGCAAATTTCTTTCAGGTAGAACTTATTAGACTTACTCCTTGATTCTTTCTCTCAGGTATCAGAAAATCCATGACTGGCAGTCAAAAGAACTCTTTTCCATTCTTCTCAGCTGAACAAACTGTTGAGGAAGCCAGCATATTATGGTTCAATAAAGGGATTTTGGAATTCTTTAATGCAGAGCTAGTATCTTTATTGGTAATGATAATTCAGGATTATGGCCATATTTGTAAGTGGTGGAATTGCTCATGGAAAATGAATAGATAAGGCATTTGAAAGAAAGATCTTATGTGTATATGTGTGTGTGTGTGTATGTGTGTGTGTTGAAGTCATGTCATATGAAGGTAAGAGTTAAAGAGAAAAAAAATTGTAATCCATGTATTAAACTTATTGATGAAGGCAAAGGAGTGATGTAGTAGTCTATAGACAACAGCTACTTTAATTTTTATTGGTTTGTAGAGATGGATTACACAAATCTTGAGGGATAAGAGGTTATTGAGTGGTATAAGTAGGATAAGAAATTAGACATTGCAATGGGAATCATTCCAAGTCTCCTGGCTCAGTCAGTGAAGAAGTTCTTCTTCCTCTTCTCATAAGAAATAAGCATACCAAATGATGCAAAAACTGAAAGGAAAGGGAAAAGTTTTTTTTTTTCTTCCACATCATGGTTAGGAGCCTAGGAACAGGAGCCACAAGTTGCTTTGTGTTGGTAGAGATAGAAGTTGGTTTATTATCGTCCTTTGACACCTTCCCTTTGGGGTACAGAAGACACATGGTCAGAGTAAGGTCTTACTTGTCTTCTTATCTGAGACTGGAGATCAGACAGTTTAGTAAGTAAGAAGTGATAAACTACAAATCCTGGAATAAGTCACTTTGGGGCAAATGGAAGTCTTTAGTTCAGATTCTTCTGCCATCGATATGTAGCAGTACATGGAAGAACACAGTCAAAGGAAAGTCTGGACATATATTCCAAACTTTCTGTTGTTTCATATCAGTGGCTGCAAAATGGTGTATAATTCTGTGATTCTTGGTGTTCAAATTATTTATTTCAGTGATGGGTCCTGTTAAAAAGAGAATTCTTCATTTGTGCATTTCAGCTTGATTAGTGAGGCAAAACTCAGAAAAAAAGAAAATTTTTTAAAAATTTATTATGTTAGTCAAGGTAGCAACACATTAATAGGCTGATTACTGATGATCAGCAGTGGTTTCAAGTTGGGGACAGCTTTTATAGACAAAGAAATTTGCAGGGAAAGATAAATGACAAAGAACAGGTAACAGAAAATCTTCTTTCTCATCAGAAACTTCCCCAACACTGTTTGATAAGCAGAATTGGAAAGCAATGGGATGCTGACTCAATGTAACTTTCAGAAGTTCCAACCCATAGGTCTCAACGATGGTAATGAAGTCAAGTTTGAATTGAGATCTATAATTTCCCTAACTAAATGCATTTGTGCAAAACAATGGATTTTATTATTATCTGCTACTTGGCTTTTGTCTCTTTTGAATGCATTTCAACTTCTATCCTTCTATGGTAACTAGTTTAATGTATGTATGAACATAGGTAGTCCTTCCCTATGACCACCTTTAGTTTAAATCACTTGGGTTGTAAAACAGCAATAAAATGCATTCTTGCCACCTATTGTTATTAGTCAGTTGGCCAAAAATCTACCCTTCCGACATTTTAAGCTATATTCCAACACTTCAAATTCCATTCACGCTTACTCCTAATTTTATATCTTTTATTTTTATCATTTGTCCACAATGGGCTGGAGTTATGAAAACATTACCTAAGCTTTGATGGGTTCCCCTGGCCAATACATTGCAGTCCTTTGTAATTTTTTTTTCTAGTTCAACTAACTAGATCATTTCTACCTATATGAATCAATAGAAGTGGGAAGGAGTAATCTATTTTTATCAAATCTTAGGAGTCTTTCTGTCATATCCTGGAAATATGCCACTAGAAGAAAAGAGAACCCTGTATTAGTGTTTTAGGTAAAATAATAGCTCTGTCAATATCCATTAGCAAGTGGACATCATGTTTTACTTTTCTTCTTCTGGTCTTTACAAGCAGTAGTATCTGGGGGCAGCTAATTGGTGCAGTAAATAGAACACTGCATCTAGAGTCAGGAAGACATAAATCCAAATCTGTCCTCAGAAGCTTACTAGCTGTGTGACTCTGGGAAAATCACTAAAATTCCATTTGCTTCAGTTTCCTCATCTATAAAATGGAGATGATAATAATAGCACCTACCTCACATGGTTATCATAAGTAGCAAACAAAATAATAAAGTGCTTAGCACAGAGCCTAATGCATAGTAAGCATTATTTAAATATTAGTTGATATTACCACTATTACTACTAGTTCTGCTAATTATTATTATTATTATTACTGGATGATCTCTTATTCAGTAAAACTTATTGATCTACTTTATACTTCCTTGGAGGACAAGTAGCTCATTACTTCTCAGAATATTTTTTTAAAAAAGCTTCCCAACTATTTTGTAGCTACAAGAGTTTACATTTGTTTGGTCATTCATCTGGCTGAAAAAAAGAGCAGGAAACAGATCTTCATCATCTCAGAAGTGGACTGTTGCCATAGCTTCTTAGTTGGTGTCCTTTACTCAAGTCACAATTCATTCCAATTTATCAACTGTCTATTTTTCCTAAAGTTCTGAACTGACCATGTGAAACTCCTCATTCAGAAAATTTCATTGGCTTTTAATTATCTCCAATATTAAATACAAAATATTCTCTTTAAATTTTAAAACACTTTTCAATCTAGTCTCTTCCTACTTCTTCAGTCTTTACTCCCCATATTATACTCTGTGATCTAGTGAGATTGACTTCTTGTTGTTCCTCACACATGACACTCCAAGATATCATTTGTCCTCTTCAGGAAGAGAGGACTGTCACTACCACCACCACTACTAATAACAACAATAACATTAAACTCCGTTACCAATTATGAGCATTTTCATTGATTTCCATTGACGCTGTCTGTACTTGGGTATTCTTCAAGTTTCAACCAAAGTCCCACCTTCTGTAAGAAGTCTATTAACCACAACCCACAAAAGCCTTTCTAGTATTTTGTTTTTTCATCTTTTTTGATTGTTTTAGGTTTTTGTTTTGTTTTGATTTTGTATTAGTAACTTCACTCTGAGATTATCTTCAATTTATCCCTTGGGCAACTTGGTAGTTTAATGGATATTGTCAGACCTGGACTCAGGAAGACCTGAGTTCAAGCTGGGCCTCAGATACTAACTAGCTACATGAACGTGGGCATGTCACAACCTCAGCTTTCCTAGGTTTACTTAATTGCAAAATGGGGTTATAATTCTGCTTCTTTCCTAGGGTTGTTTTGAGGATCAAATGAGATATTATTTATAAAACACTTAGGATAGTACCTGGCACATATAGGCAGAAATGTGACCTATTATTATTGGGATGCTTAACGTATTCAAAAAGGACCAACAATGCTGGTGTGATGGGCTGATTAACCCTTTATAGGACTCATCTACCTTTGTGCCTACTTGGCACTCAATTCCCACTTTTTTCTCTAAGAAGTTGTAGCATATGTAGTGGCCACATCCCACTAAATTGTCTTAGTAGATAGACAAAATTAGGGTAAGAGTAACTGATGGATCTCAAACCTGTGTTCATGAATCAGAGGAATGTCTACCTCAAGGATGAAAGACTGGGAAGTGTAGAACAGTTTGCTTCAACAGCAATGAAGGGGGCTAAAGCAGCCCCCCTGTGGAAAGCTTAGGACTAGGTCAAACATTAACGACATCAAGGTCATCCACTGCATCCCCGGCCGTCAACAATCACCTTGATTTTTGTTTTGCCATTAGACTTGAATGTGTCTAGAAGAAAGAGTGAAGTTTATAGCTTTCTGCAACTCTGTCTCACTTAAATGTAATTCATCCACAAATGAAGACAATTCTCCATAATGTACTTGGTCCTCTTCAGAACGAAGGAGAAAAAAATCATCATAATTATCATCATTAAGCTTATTTGCATATAGCTTTCTATTTGTTGTCTCCCTTATTAGACTATGAGCTCCTTGAAAGCAGGAATTCTTCATATGTTTGTTTTTTTTTTAATTTCCAGCACATTTAGTTATGTGTTTGATACAGAGTAGGAGATTAATAACTGCTATTTGATTATGAAGTATATATATTTCTATATATTACATCACTTCCATGGGAATAACTCCAGTGCTAATTTCTGAGCTTCAGATACTTTTTAACAAAAAGATGTTTCCAGTTTGTGATTGCATTATCTATCAAAATAAACATATCCCAAAATGAACTTATTTTTCTCTAAATGCCTGGTCTTCCTTCTAACTTCATTGATAGCAGTACTTATTTCTGCCAGCAATACTCATCTTTAAAATGTTCTGATTATGTTCTTTCTTCTCCTTTATCTCTCATAACAATCAATTACCACTGATACTGCCTCTATGATATTTCTCAATTTTTTCCACTCCCATAGCTCTACTGCCAAAATTCTGGACTAGGCTTTCATTAGCACCCTCCTTAACTATTGCAGTAATATTTTCAGGTATTCTATAGGCCTCAGAAAATAAGATCAAAATCCTTTGGCATTCAAGGTAATAATTTGGTGCTCTTCTCCCTTTTCCAATATCATCTCATATTATTATCCTATATGTAATTTATGTTCTAGCCAAATTGCACTACTGTATCTCTTAAAAACTCCACATACACTTCTTTACTGGCTTTCATGCCTTTGTTTATGATTTTATCTGTGACTAGTATGTCTTTGTCCAATTCTTTACCAGTTGAATTCCCAAACATTCCTTAGAGTTCAACTTGAATGCCACATCCTCCACGAATTCTTACTTGAAACCTTCTTGTCATTATTCACCTTTCTCTTCTCAGGAGGAAAAAGGGGAGGAAAAGAGAAATGGACAGACGGAAATGGAGGCATGTGTGTGCATGCACACACACACACACGCACACACATACACACATATACAGAATAAGAAGTGATCCACTTAGTAGACTGTAAACTGATAAGAGGAAGAATTACGAATTATTTCAACATTTAACTTCTACTACAGTCTATGTGTTAAAACTGTACCACCACCCTCTATCTAGTCAGAATAGTAATTTTAAGTACTCAGTATTTTTAAAAAAGAAATTTACAGGATAACCTAATTATATATTTAAATGGAATAGCAAGTTGTTCATAAGAGATTTAGTTACTTGTATAAGCATTTTTATTACACTATTTTATAGAAATGTTTGTTTTATTCCATAGATTAAAAATAAATTTAAAAATAAAAAGTAGCTAACTGGTATAAAGGAATGATAGCAGGAAATAAAAGTACAAAGGGGAACCTAGAAGTCATGTACAAACCACTTCAAAGATCAAAGAACATAATTTATAAATTGTTTCATATATTAGCTTAAATTCACATTCTGGTCATGTGTGATGCATCAGCAAAAGCCATTTTGCTGCTACTGTCAAAATTCTGGCGCAATGATATATACATTCCAGACAAATTTCAGCTCTCCACAGGTCAAAAGCAGTAGAATATCAAAAGATGATAACACTGAGATAGATATGTTAACTTTGAAGTTCTATCAATAACTTTGAGGTAAATTGGCTAGGTGCCACAGATTGCTTATATCTTGTCTGCCCTTCCCCCCCAAATCCTACAAAAATAACATCAAATGCTTGCCCTTGAGAATTCTTTCATAACTATTGAGTCCATGCTGCTTAGTGCTCCCAATTTCAATTGATAATTATTTGAATGATATTCCATGTTCCTCACACACACACTATGCCTGCTTTCACCACCCTATCCCCTGTTCTCATGTGACCATTTGCCTCTGTATCCCTCTCCACTTTCATCACTTGTCTCTGTATTTTTTATACTGTTTGTCTTCACACCCTTTGTAGTTATTAAAGTGCTTCCCCATTTCCCACTGCTGTGTACCCAAAGAATCAAGTATGCCTCTGCCCATTTTATATTTTGCATTTCTTAAGTTCTTAATATGTGTTTTTTCATTGAATTGAAAAATACAAAGACTTATAATAATTTTGTTTGGATATACCTGATCCTTCTTAGAATTTTACAAATGGATAGTTTGGAACATAACCACATAGAGAAGTTGACAGTTTATTTTACCAAGCCACTTAGTACAGCTTGTGCTTATAAGGATGAAAGTAAATGGCCTGTTAGGTCTTTGTGGGTAACCCTTAGAGATTTGATTTGTGAAGACAGGACTTCATTTTTACAAGTTACTATGAATATTTCTAGACTTTTTCCTACTTTCTTTCCCTTTTATTCAAACTATTAGGATGGGTTAGTCAGTCAAAAATACCATTTAGTTAAGTCACAACACACACACAGACACATGTATAGACACACACTTCAACAAAGATCAAAGGTAAATTGATTGCATAAAAGTTAAAAAGTAAAAGTTCATTAAGTTTATTCCTCTGTGAAAATCTTACTTTTTTAGGGGAGGGGGGAGGAAGGATGAGTTATTGTTTTCTCTCTCTCAATGTGGTCTTTAAATTTGAAAAAAATATGAAGAAATCCAGGAGCAGTCAGGTTTTGCTTCTCCACTTTTTGATATAGGTTTATCAGAAGTTATCCTTATAGAGATGGTGTTTAAACAAGTGGCTTGCACAAAGTTATACAGGGAGTAAGTAGAATAGTGTGGATTTGAACAAAGGTCTTGTGACCTCAAGTTCAATACTCTCATACAGTGTTTTTATTTGATCTTCACAATGACTCTGTGAGATGAGTATTATTACTACCTTGATTCTTTTAAAAACCAAAATTAAAAGTGCAGGAGAATTGTTTCAGGTCACATGCTTTCTCAGATGAGATTTAAATCCAATTTTCTTGACTTCAAGGCCAGAGCATATGTCCCTACACCATGTTGCTTCTATGTCAGTCACTAAAATGATAGACATACATTAAGGTTTGAAAGAGATTTTAGTGGTCCTTTAATATAACCACAACTTTCGTTTTACAAATGAGGAAACTGAAGGCTAAAAAGCAGAAATGAACTCCTGAAGGTCACAGAGGGAATTAAATGGCAGAGCCGGAATTTGAATCATCTTTTCTGGTTATATGTGTTTTGCATCTTAAAATTATTTTTAAAAAAGGAAAGAAAAGAAAATATATATACAACTCTCACAATTTCCATCTGCATAACCTTAATTTAATTTGTCCATCTGGCCCTACCAGATGGAATAAGTTTCTCTTATCCCACCATCTGTGTTAGAAATTGACTGATATTAACTAGATTAATAATTAGATGAAGATATATGAGGACTTTCTTTTTTGCAGGGAGAGGGTATAACATACTGTGGATCTGACTACTCTTTTTGTTTTATGACCTAATTAAAAACAAAATAACATTAAAAATATATAAATGAAAGAAGGTGGGAAGAGAAACTTCTCTTCAGGAACTTTGAAGTCTAATAACTCTTGAAAGAACATATAGATAAAGGGTTATAGAGCTCTTTAGCTTTGAGGATTGTTAGAGAGGATAGAAATGATTATATGGGCTATTGTCAAGTATCAGGCATAGATGAAAATAACCCATAGAATACTGTAAGTTAGGGATATTTCCTTAGATTCCTGGCTGCTCAGTGGTCTGTACTGTTAGCACAGGAAATTTCATAGTTTTAAGGTAGAAAACTGAGAGGGAAAGAAGATGAATCATTGAATTAGTGAATATAAAAAATGTTTAGATTTATGCACATGTTATAATTAATCATAAAGCATCTTGCTAACACAATGCCTCCTTCATTTCCCCAAACCACTGGATTGTAGAATTTAGGGATGGAATGAACTTTAGACTTTATTCACTGTAATAAAGTCATTTTAAAAGATGAGGATACTTTGGTTTAGAACAATGAGGTCATTTGTACAATGTTGCAAAGCCAGGACAAGAAACAAGACCTTCTGTCTACTAAATCAAATCCCTACCATCACAGGGAAGGTAAGAAAAGCTTCAGAAGTTTCCATAAAGACAATTTTCATATTAATGGAGATGAACTCCATTAGATGACCTCCAACAGCTATAATACATCCTTTACCTTCAGTTAGGAAAAGAAATAATATCTCCAGACCTCAAATTGCCTTGATAGAATTCATAGTCACTTAAGGACTTTAGATTTGAAGATCTTTCTTCAGTTTTTTGCCTCCAATCTCTTTTTTATATTCAATACTCTACACAGGGGCTGTACAATATATATATATATATATATATATATATATATATATATATATTTTTTTTTTTACAACTGCTTGGGTTTTTTTTTAATTAAAAACTTTTTATTTACAAAACATGACTGATTTTTCTACATTGACCTTTGCAAAACTTTTTTTTTTTCTGTTCCAAGCTTTTCCTCCCCTTCCCCCCACTCCTCACCCCTAGATGACAGGTAATCTAATACATGCTAAATATGAAAAATTATATGACAAATCCAATATATGTATGTATAATATTCTTAAAACAGAGATTGCATCATACAATTCCACTTCTCTTTTTTGTTTTATATTAATTCCTAGTTATTTTTTCTTTTATTAAAGTTTTTTATTTTCAAAACATATGTGTAGATAATTTTTCAATATTCATCTTTGCAAAACTTTGTGTTCCAAATTTTTTCTTCTATCCCTTCCCCCATTCCCTGACTTAGATGGCAAGAAATCCAATATATGTTAAACATGTGCAATTCTTCCATACATCTTTCCACAATTATCATGCTACACAAGAAAAATCAAATGAAAAAGGAAAAAAATGTGAACAAAAACAAAATGCAAGTAAACAACAACCAAAAAAATG
Organism: Myrmecobius fasciatus; assembly: GCA_023553655.1. NCBI lineage: Eukaryota > Metazoa > Chordata > Mammalia > Dasyuromorphia > Myrmecobiidae > Myrmecobius > Myrmecobius fasciatus. Next base: position 10,311 of record JAJPUD010029767.1, read on the forward strand.
AAGATGCTTTGCTGTGATTCACACTTAGTCCCCACAGTTCTCTCTCTCTCACTGGGTGCAAATGGCTCTCTTCACCACAGGAACATTGGAATTGCCTTAATCACTTTGCTGTTGAAAAGAGCCAAATCCATGAGAACTGATCATCATATAGTCTTGTTGCTATATATAATGATCTCCTGGTTCTGCTCATTTCACTCAGCATCAGTTCATGTAAGTCTCTTCAGGCCTCTCTGTGAAATCATCCTGCTGATTGTTTCTTATAGAGCAATAATATTCCATGACATTTATATACCATAACTTATTCAGCCATTTTTCAATACTCCAACTGATGAACTTCCACTCAGTTTCTAGATTCTTGCCACTACAGAAAGGGCTGGTACAAATAATTTTGCACATAAAGCTCCTTTTCCCTTTATTATGATCTTTTTGGGATACAGAGTCACTACTGTATCAAAGGGTATACACAGTTTGATAGCCTTTTGAGCATAGTCCCATATTGTTCTCCAGAATGCTTGGATCAGTTCACAACTCCACCAACGTGTTGTCCCAGTTTTCCCACATCCCCTCTAAAATTCATCAATATTGTTTCCTGCCATCTTAGCCCATTTGAGAGATGTGTAGTGGTACCTCAGAGTTGTCTTAATTGGCATTTATTTGACCAACAGTAATTTAGATCATTTTTTCGATATAAATAGTAATGATTTTAATTTCTTCATCTGAAAATTGTTCATATCCTTTTATCATTTATCAATTGGAGAATGGCTTAAATACTTATAAATTTGGGTCAATTCTGTATATATTTTAGAAATGAGGACTTTATCAGAACCCTTGGATGTAATTTTTTCCCCTAGTTTATTATTTCCCTTCTAATCATGTATGCATTGGTTTTGTTTGTACAAAAAAAATTTTAAGTTAATATAATCAAAAGTATCCATTTGGCATTCAATGATGTATTCCAGTTTGTCTTTGGCCATAAATTTCTTTCTTCTCTACAGAGCTGAGATTTAGACAATCCTTTGTTCTTCTAATTTGCTGATAGTATCATTTTTTATGTTTAAATCATAAACCCATTTTGACCTTATCTTGGTATACTGTGTTAAGTGTGAGTCAGTGCCTAGTTTCTGCCATAGACAGTTCCAATTTTCCTAGAAGGTTTGTCAGATAGTGAATTCTTATCCCACAAACTGGGGTCTTTGGGTTTATCAAATACTAGATTACTATAGCCATTGACTATTGTGTCTTGTGAACCCAAACTATTTCACTGATCAACTACGTTATTTCTTGGCCTGTACAAATAGTTTTGATAATCGCTGCTTTATAATATAGTTTTAGATCTGGTACAGTTAGGTCACATTCATTTGCATTTTTTTCATTAATTTACTTGAAATTCTTGATCTTTTGTTCTTCCAGATGAACTTTGTTGTTTTGTTTTCCAGCTTTGTAAAATAATTTCTAGGGCTTTTGAGTGGTATGGCACTGAATAAGTAGACTAATTGAGGTAGTATTGTCATTTTTATTATATTAGCTTGTTCCACCCATGAACACTTGATATTTCTCCAAATGATTAGATCTGATTTTATTTGTATGGAAAGTGTCTTGTAACTGTGTTCATATGCTTCCTGACTTTGTCTTGACAGGTAGAGTCCCAGATATTTTATATTATCTATAGTTATTTTAAATGGAATTTCTTTTTGTATCTCTTGCTGTTGGACTTTGTGGGTAACATAAAACTGCTGATGATTTATGTGGATTTATTTTGTATCCTGCAACTTTGCTAAAGTTGTGGATTATTTCTAATAAGTTTTTAGTTTATTCTCTAAATTTCTTTAAGTATACCATCATACCATCTGCAAAGAGTGATAATTTGGTTTCCTCACTACCTACTCTAATTCCTTTAATTTCTTTTTCTTCATTTATTGCTAAAGCTAACATTTCTAATGCAACATTCAATAGTAACAGTGATAGTGGGCAATCTTATTTTAACCCTGATCTTATTGGGAATGGTTCTAGTTTATCCTCATTACATATGATGCTTAGTTTTAAATAGATACTACTAATCATTTTAAGGAAAATTCCATTTATTTTTGTACTCTCTAGTGTTTTTAATAGGAATGAGTGTTGCATTTTGTCAAATGCTTTTTCTGTATCTATCAACATTATCATATGATTTTTTTTGTTAGTTTGGTTATTGATATAGTCAATGTGCTAATAGTTTTCCTAATATTGAACAAATCCTGCATTCCTGGTATAAATCCTACTTAATCATGGTGTATTATCCTGGGTACTACTTGCTGTAATCTCTTTGCTAATATCTTATTTTAACATTTTTGCATCAATATTCACTAGGAAAAATGGTCTATCATTTTGTTTTTTGGTTTTGATTTCACCTGGTTTTAGTATCACCAACATATCTGTGTCATAAAAGGAATTGGGTAGGACTCTTTCTTTTCTTATTTTTCCAAATATTTAGCATAAAGTTGAAATTAATTGTTCTTTAAATGCTTGGTACAATTCGCATGTATCATACCTAACTTTTCTAAAATTCTACTTACCTCTTTAACTTCCTTTTTAATTTATTTTGTGTTTTGCTTTATCTAGTTCTGAGAGAGCAAGACTGAGATCCCTCACGTGTATAGTTTTGCTATCTAATTCTTCTTACAACTCTCTTAATTTATCCTCTAGAAATGTAGATGCTATACCACTTGCATATTTTTTTTAGTATTGATATGACTTCATTATCTATGGAACCCTTTAGCAAAATGTAGTTTCCTTCCTTATCTTTTCTTTTTTTTCTAATTTTATTTTATTTGCATAACATATGTGTGGGTAATTCTTCAACAATAACCCTTACATAGCTTTCCGTTACAAATTTTTTCCCCCCAACTTCCCCACCCCTTCCCTAGATGGCAGGATATCCACTACATGTTAATTATGTTAAAATATTGGTAAATCGAATATATGTATACATATTTCCAAACTTATCATTGTTGTGCAAGAAAAATCTTATCTACACAAATGATATATCAGATAAAGGGAACACAATGTAAGCAAACATCAATCAAGGAGTATGAGAATGTTATGTTGTGGTCCACATTTCGCATCCCTCTCTCTGGGTGTATATGGCTTTCTTCAGTGAACAATTGTAGGTGGTTTGAAACATATCATTGTTGAAGAGAGCCATGTCCATCAGAATTAATTGTCATATAGTACTGTTGTTGCCGTGTATAATGATCTCCTGGTTCTGCTCATTTCACTCAGCATCAGTTCATGTAAGTCTCTCCAGGCCTCTCTGAAATCATCTTGCTGGTCATTTCTTACAGAACAATAATATTCCATAATATTCATATA
>JAJPUD010029769.1:0-13656 GCA_023553655.1 Myrmecobius fasciatus
TCATTTGCCTGTCTCTATCATACATCTGTCCTTTTTGTCTATCTCTCTAGCTATCGATCTATCCCATTTGTCCATCCTGTCTCTCCCTCTCTATCTCTCCATCTATTAATCTATCCTTCCTCTCTATCCATCCCCCTATTCACCTATCCTGTCTTTCTGCCTTTTCAATACCTATATGTCTATCCCTTTCTCTTGTTTATCAAGATAGTTCCCTATCCACCCTGTCTATTTTGTCTCTCAATCCATCTGTCCATCGTATCTATCCTGTCTCTTTGAGCTGTTAATTTGTCCATCCCTCTTTTGTCTCTCTAGCTCATCTCAATTCACTATTCATCTGTATTGTCTACCTAGTATCCATCTTTTCCTCCTTCTGTCTATCCAATTATATGTTCCTGTCTATTTTGTGTCTCTGTAATGTCAACCTATCCCACTATCTCTCTATCCAGTCTGTACCTCTCTTGACCTTATCGGTCTGTATAGCTCTTTATCAGTCTAACATCTCTCTATCCATCCTGTCCCTCAATCCCTGTACCTATTCCACTATTTCTCTCCTTTCTGTCCCTCTCTATAACTGTCTATCCCGTTATTCATCTATATAGTCTATCTGCCTATCTCCCTTTCTATTTTGTTTGTCTCTGTCCTGTCTATCATCTATTCTGCTTATCCATCTCTCTATCATTTTCTATCTATATAAGTCTCTATAACCATGTTTTTCTCTCAGTTAACTCTGTCCCTCTATTCCTCTATCTGTATTGTCTATCTCTTTGCATCCATGCACCTATCCCATTTATCTGCCTATTTCTGTCTATCCATCTAACTATATATCCCTATCTCTCTATAACTCCATTTCTATCTCTGCCTCTATCAATCTTTCTAACTCTCTCTTGCTTTTTATTTGTCTATCTCCTCAGTCTGTCTCTCTATTCTATCCTATGTCTCCCTATCACTACCTTTCTATCTCTCTATATATCTCTGTCCTTATGTTCATTTTATCTGTGTATCCGTCCTTCCATCTATTTATCTACTCATCCATCTATATTGTTTAACTGCCTATCTCGCTATCCATCCAGACTCTCCCTCTGTACATTTGTTTATTATCTCCTATCTGCCTCTATCAGTCTAACTTTCTCTTGATTTCTATTTGTCTATCCAGTCTGTTTCTCTCTCCAGCTAGCAGTCTATTATCATCTATATCTCTCTGTCTCTATCTATAACTACATTTCTATCTATTCCTCTGTTCATTTGTTTATGATCTATTGTCTTTCTATCAATCTAACTATATGTCTACCCCATCCCTCTATTCACCTCTCCATTCTGTTTGTCATCTATCTGTATATTTCCCTTGTCTGTCTCTGTCTATCCATCTCTCTCTCCTGTCTCTTCATCCCTCTGTTCTTTCTGTTGCTCTCTATATTTCTCTATCCAGTCTGTCCCTCTGTTCATTTATCTCTGCCTGTATCTATAATTATATGTCTGTCCCATTTATCCATCCATTTCACTATATGCTTGCTTATCTATCTCTGCCTGTTTGCCTCTCCATCCATGTACCTTATTCCAGTATCTCTCTATCCAGTGTGTCTGCCTATGTCTCTTTTTTGTCTATCTATTCATCTAGCTAGCCACTCTGTCCCTCTATTCATTTGCCTATCATTCTATCCATCCATCCATCCCTCTGTTCATTTGCCTGTCTCTCCCTTTCTTTATCTCTGTCAGTCCAACTATATGTCCCTCTCTGTCTCCCTATCCCATCTATCTGCCTATCTCTGTCTTTAGTCTATCATCATCTATATCCCTTTGTTTCTATGCCTTCTGTTCATCTATCCTACCTCTGTATTATTATGTATCTATATAACTCTGTATCAATCTAACTATATGTCTGTCTCTATTTCTCAATCCATCCACCTATTTTGCTATCTATCCAGTCCGTCCCTCTTGTCTATTTATTTATCTCTGTCTGCCTGTCACCATCTAGATAACTCTCCATCTACCTTGTGTAACTATATGTCTATCTGCCTCTCTCTAGCTAACATTTATCTACCCATCCCGCTGTCTCTCTATCATCTATTTATCCTCTCTGTCTAATATATATATCTATCTCTATCTGCCTGTAACTGCCATCTACTCATTTCTCTATTTTATACCTCTATTCATCTATCTATATTGTCTTTCCGCCTATTTGTCCCTGTCTCTCAATCCATCTCTCTATATGCCTTCTATCCATTATCTATCTACTTGTTTGTCCATCTATTCCATCCCTCTCTCGCATCTATTCATTTGTCTAGCTATCTCTCTATGTATTCATCTAACAGCCTATCTATCCAACTCCTGTCTCTCTGCCAGTCTCTCTATACATCCATCTCGTCTGTCCCTCTTGTCTATGTATCTGTCTCTCTATATGCCTGTCTTCCCCTCTCTATCCTGTCTATCCCACTATCTATCTATCCATCTATTCATGTGTCCTCTTTTCTGTCTGTCCCTCTCTACAACTGTCCATATCTCTTATCAATTTCCCTACCTGTCTCTATCATCCATCTCCTTATCCCGTTATCTCTCTCTCCAGACTGTCCATCCCCTTTTTCTGCTTAACTGTATGCAAATTTCTCTCTCTCTCATCCATATGTTCTCCATCTACTCATTTGGCTATCTGTCATCCATTCATCTATCTATCTAATCCATTTCTCTTGTCTCTCTGTCCCTCAATCCATGTGCCTATCTTTTTATCTCTATCCATTTGTCCATTCTGTATTCTTATGTTTATCTATATTGCCTCTCTCTAACTCTATCCATCATCTATTTCTTTGTCTTTATCTCTATGCAGTCTGTTTCTCTGGTCACTTGTTTATCATTTTTCTATCCATGCATCTGCCTATCTCTCTCTCTCTCATCTATCTTTCCTCTCTATATGCCTTGTCTGTCTCTTTGTCCTGTCAGTCTCTCAATCCATTTCTTTATAATTATCTTTATATGTCTATCGATCCAAACATCTCTCTCTCTCTCCGTATCTACCCATCTATTCATATATTCTGTCTCTTTCTCCTTCCTGTTTCTTCAACTCTCTAACATTTTCTGTCTACATAGTCTGCCTATCTCTAATCTATTCATTTGTCTATTTCATTCCTCTGTTCATCTATGTATATTGTCTGTCTCCCTGTTTTTATCTATATATCTCTCTATCCATCATCCATCTATCTTGTCTTCCTCCCAACTTCATGTCCCTATCAATCCCATTTATGCATCCAACTGTATGTCTAGCTATCCACCCTGTCTCTCTGTTCATTTATCTATTTAACTATCCATCTCTCTATCCACCTTAATTATATGTCTATCTGGCTCTGGCTTTCAATCTATCTACCTGTCCAACTATTTATGCCTGTTTATCCCTTTCTCTCTCTATTCTGTCTGTCCCTCTCTCTAACTATATTTTTCTCTTTCTTTGTCTATGACATCCTTCTATTCATCTATCTGCCTATTTGTCCCTTTCTCTCTATTCATCCATCTATTATCTATCTACATATCTATCTGTCTCTGTCTATCCATCCCTCTCTTGTTATTTATCTAGATATCTCTCTTACTATTCAGTCTAACTATATGGCCATCTCTATTCACCATCTTTTTCTCTATATCCATTCTCTTTCTTTCAGTCCATGTCCCTACATGCCTATCTGTCTCTCTTATCCATCTGCCCTCTTTGTCTGTCAGTCCATTATCTGTTCTGTCTTTCTATCATCTATCTCTCTGTAACTATATATCTACCTCCCCCATCCTGTCTCATCTTTCTATCCATCCCTCTATTCACCTGTCTCTCTATCCACCCTGTCTCCTTTGCCTGCCTAGCTGTATGTCTATATCTCTATCCACCTATCTATCCATCTCTTTTTTGTTCCTGTCTATGCATCCTTTTACCTATCCAACTAATTGTCGTTGTCTATGCCTTTCTCTCTATTCTGTCTGCCTAACTCTCTAACATCTATTCAGTCTGTACTTCTGTTCATTTCTCTCTATTCATCTGTCCATCTCACTATCTCTTTCTATATTGCCTATTTTCCTCTCTGTCTATCTATCCATCTATTCATTTGTTTCTATCTGCTCAAGTATATGTCCCTGTCATTTATCTATATTGTGTATCTCCCTCTGTGTATCTATCTGTATCCACCATATCTATCCAACTATGTGTCTGTCTCTCTCTATTCATCTATATTGTCTACCCATTTCTCTCTTGTCTCTCTCACTTCCTTACTCTTTAGCTAGCTATCCCGTTTATCCATCCTAACTTTCCTGTCTTTCTATCCATCTTTCCCTCCTTCTGTCTAGCTAACTATATGTCCCTGTCTTTATATTTTGTCTCTCTGGCTATCGCATTTATCTGTCCATCGAACTAAATGTACATCTATCCAGTCTGTCCCTCTCTTCATCTCCATTCATCTATTCTCTCCCTCTAGTAGTGTCTATCTGTGTCTCTAACTCCCTGTATCCATCCGTTAATCAATTCTGTCTATCCCGCTCTATAATTATGTTTCTATCTCTCTCGTATCTGTTCATTTCTCTCTCCATTCATCTATCTATAGTGTCTTTCAGCCATTCTGTCCCTCTATTCATTTATCTATCTCTGCCTGTCAACCCATCCATCTATCCATTTGTCTCTATTCTATTCCCTCCCCTATATCTCTCTTGCCTTTCTATCCCATCTTTTCATCTCTACTGTCTGTCCCTCAATTCATCTCTCTATCCCTCTTGTCTGTCTTCATCTATATATTTTTATCCCTATGTATCCTGTGTGATATCTGCCTATCTCTCTTATTGCTTTCTCTCTATATTATCTATCCAGTCTGTCCCTGTTTATCTATCCCTCTTTCTCTATCTGTCCCAGCTATCTATATTTTCTACTTATCTAACTATATGTTCCTATCTCTATCTCTCTTATCTATCATCATCCTGTCTATCATCATCTATTCAGGCTGTTCCTCTGTACATTTGTCTTTCACCTCTCTTTCTCTTCATCCTGCCTGTCTTTCCATCCCTCTCTCTTATCTGTCAGTAGGTCCCTATCTCTATCAATCTTTGTCTCTCTTGCTTTCTATTTGTCTGCCTCTCTCTCTAGTTATCTATCCCATTTATCCATCTCATCTCTCTATTCTGTCCCTCTGTTCATTTATGTGTGCCTATCTATCCTGTCTCTATTCTTCTATCATTATATAGCTCTCTATCCGCCCTCTCTCTCTCTTCAGTCTATTATCTTCTATATCTCTTTGTTTCTGTCAATCACTTTATCTCTCCATCTGTCCCTCTCTCCCCCCCTCCATGTACCTGTCTCTCTAGCTCTATTCATTTGTCTATTATCTATCTATATGTCTGCTGATCCAATTGTCTCTCTCTCAATCTACTCTGCCTACAATTTTCTGTTTATCTCTCTGTCTCTGCCTTTATCTATAACTATATGCTTATCTCTTTCTCTATTCTGTCCCTATCTCTACCTGTCTATCTATCCCACTTCTATCTACCTCTCTCGTATCTCTGTTCTATCTCTCTTCCTCCCTCTCCAGCTATCCCATTTATCCCTTCATCTATCTATATTGTCTGCCTATCTCTCTCTATCCACCTCTCTGTTCAATGATCTGTCAGCCTGCCTTCATCTAACTCTCAATCTAGCCATCCACCTACATGTCTCTGTCTCTCCCTGTATCCTGTCTGTCCCTCTATTCATTTCTTTATCACTTATCCTCTCTATAACTCCATTTCTGTCTCCGCCTCTATCAGTCTAACTCTCTCTTGCTTTCTATTTGTTTATCTCTCCAGCTTCTCTCTCTCTAGTTAGCTATCCCATTTATCCAAACTATCTATCATGTATGTATCTCTCACTATTATCTGCTATTTCTCTCTATTCAGGTTGTCCTATTCATTTGTCTTATCTCTGTCTGTTACCATCTATGTAATTCCCCATCTATCTTTCCATTCAGTGTGTCCCTCTATCACTGTCTTTGTCTCTATCCACAGAACTATTTGTTCCTATCTCTATTGCTCTATTATATAGGTCTCTATCCATCCTGTCTCTCTAGTCATCTATCCTATATTCATCCTCTCTGTCTAGCCGTTTATCTCTCCTGTCTGTCCCTCTATCTCATTGTCTACCTCTCTCTCTTATCCATCTATTCATACATCTATCTTGTCTGTTCTCTCTCTCTCCTGCCTCTCTGTTCCTCTCTCTATCCCTCCCTCTAGCAGATTCTCCTATTCATCTTTCCGCCTATTTGTCCCTATCTATCTCTCAATTCATCTCTCTATACCTTTCATCTATTATCTACATCTTTCTGCCTCTGTCCATTTTTTCTATCCCTCTACCTCTCCTACTATATATCTCTCCATCCATTCAATTATTTATCAATCTAATTATAAGTCTGTATCTCTCTATCCTGTCTGTGTCTATTTTCCGGCTGTCATTTATCTATTCATCTAACTATATGCCTATCTGTCTGTCCATCTTTCTATATCCACCCTGTCTCTTTCTATTTATCCAGTCATCTATCTATCCTCTCTCTGTCCATCTTTTCTATCTATCCCTCTTTCTCTATCTGCCCCGTCTATCGGTATTGTCTACTTATCTAATTCTATGTTCCTGTCTCTATCTTTCCTGTCTATCATCATCTAGATCTCTTTATCTTTATTCTCTCTATCATTATAGCTCTCTTTCTCTGTTCATCTATCAACTACATGATTCTCTCTCCTATTTCTAAATCCATCTCTCTTTCCTATCTATCCATCTCTTCATCCATCCAGTTTTTCTGTCCTTCTTGAAAACTATAGTTCTATCTGTCCCTATGCAATCTCCCCTTATGTACATTTGTCTATCATCTGTCTCTCCATTCTGTCCATTCAACTATTCTATTTCTCTATCCACCTCTGTTCTTTTGTCTGTTATCTGTCCTCTCTATTCATCTATCATTATGTAGTTACCTGTTTATCCATCCATTTATTAATCTATCCTCTCTCTTATCTATCAATATAGCTCTCTATTCATCTACCTCTCTCTATCCTGCCTGTCCCTCTCTATAACTATATTTCTCTCTCTATCCAGTCTGTCTGCTTCTGTCTATCCTATCTATCCACCCATGTACCCATTTGTTTATCTACTCTATCCCTCTATTCATCTGTATCTGCCATCTCCCTGCCTATCTCTCCATTTGTCTATCTCTCTCTGTCATCTCTTTATCTACCCCTCTTTTGGTCAATCCTGTCTATCTGTCCTCTCTTTCTATAACTATATTTCTATTTCTCTATCTTGTTTGTGTCTGTCCCTCTGTCAGTCTGTTTTGTATTCTGCCTCTTTCTCCCAGTCCATCCACTGTGTCATCATCTATATTTCTTTATCCACTCCATCCATTCTTCTATCTATATTGTCTATCTCTATGCATCCATGTACCTTTCCTACTATCTCTGATCTATGTTGTTTATCTGCCTATCTCTGTTTCTCTCTCAATCCATCTATCCAGTCTGTCCCTGTCCATCTCTCTATCATCTTTATGTTCCTATTTTGTCTCTGCCTTTCTCTCTTCCCAGTCTATTTCTGTCTGTTTGTCACCATCTATCTTCTTTCTACCTCTCTCTCTAGTTGAGGGAGGAGAGGGAGGAGAGGGAGGAGAAGAACAACCAGGGAAAAAAAGAGAACTATATAAGATACTATCTTGTTTTGTTTCCTTTCTAGTGCCTCTCCCTCCCTCCCTCTCCTCCCTCCCCTCCCCCCTCCCCCTCCTCCGTCTGCATCTATCATTATCTATATAACTCTACATCTGTCTCTATCTCAGTCCATTGACCTATCCATCTATCTTGCCCATCCTCTCTCAATTAATCTACTTCTCCCACTATCTCTCTATCCTACTGTTCATTTGTCTATCCTATTTATCTATTATCCATCTAGTGCCTATCCACCCATCTATTCATCTCTCTTGCTTTCCATTCCAACTATATGTGCATCTCTATTCTCCTATCCCCCTCTCTCATCTTTTTGTCTATCCCGACTGTCCATCTTGTCTCTACTTTTTCATTTTTCTGTTTCTCTCTTTCAATCCACCCTATCTGCCTACCATCCATCTCTCATCTGTCTCTCCTCGATCCCTCTACCCTGTCTGTCCTCTGTTCATTTTCCTGTCTCTATCTCTCAATCCATCTATCCCAATCCATTTGTTCCTTTGTTTATCTCTCTCTCTCAACATGTATATATATATATATATATATATATATAATATCTATTCATCTGTCTACATTGTCTGCTTATCTCTCCATCATTCTATCTGCCTGTGTGTGAATATATAATTTTTTTCTCTATAATCAATTCCTTTGTCTATTTTTCCCTCTCTATCTACCCAGTGTGTCCCTCTTGTCTACTTATCTCTCAATCCAATCTATCATGTCTATGCCTCTATTCATCTGTCTACCCCTCTTTTCATCTATCCAGTCCTCTATTATCTATCCAGCCTGTCCCTCTGTTCATTTGCCTATTCATCTATTCTGTCTCTCTCTCTCCCTCCTGTTTTTTCATCCCTCTATTCATCTATCCTGTCTATCCCATTTATCCCTTTCTCATTTTCTATCTATCTAGTCTACCTAGCTCTAATTTTTTTGTATCTTGTCTGTTCATACCTCTCTCTCATCTTCATTTGTCTATTCTATCCCTTTATTCATCTATGTATATCATCCACCCGTCTGTCTCTGTCTATCCAGCTTTCCCTCCTGTCTGGCCCTATCTGTCATCTATTTATCCTCTCTATCCCCATAGCCTGCCTGTCTCTATTCTCTTGTCTATCATCATCTATATCTCTGTATCTAGTCATCTACCCAGGCTGTCTGTCCCACTATTTGTGTATCTATATTGCCTATCTGTCTATCTTTCTCTAATTATCTACCTAGCTACCCTCTCTCTCCATCTTGTCCCTCTCTAGCCTATATTCATCTATCCTGTTGTCTCTCTCTCTATGTCCACCCTGTCTCTATGTATCATCTATCTATCCTCTGTTCATTTATCTCTCTGTTACTATGTCTACCCATTTACTCATCTGGTTATCTATCTAACTATATGTTCCTGTCTCTCTTGTCTCTCATCATCTATATCTCTTTATCTCTGTCTACCCTATCTCTATATCTCTCCATCTATATATCTATCTCTATCTGCGGGTTCTATCTAACATCTCTCTACCCCTCAATCCCTGTTCCTACCCTACCATCTCTCTCCTGACTATCATCATCTATTCATCTATCTATATTGAGTATCCAGTATCTAGCTTTTGCTCCTTGTAGCTTCCAACTATATGTCTCTATCTATTTACTCTGCCTCTCTCTCTATCCTATTTATCCAGTCTGTCACGATCTAATTTTGCATCCATTCATCTCTCTTGTCTAGTCTATGTCCATTTATTCATCCATACATCCATCCCTCTAACTCTTTTTCCCTATGTATCTCTCTGCTTATCCATGCATCTATTCATCTATCTGCCTCTCTCTCAATCCCTCTATCATTATCTATATGTCTATTGATCCGACTATATTCCTATCTAACTCTCTCTATCCAGTCTCTCTCTCAATCTTATACCTCTATCTTGCATCTATTCATCTATCCTGTCTATCCAACTCTTTCCTTTCTCTTCATCCCCCTCTATTCATCTATCCTGTCTGTCCCCCTGTATGACTACATTTTTCTATCTATATAGCTCTCTATCCTATCTGTATAAGTTTCTCTCTCAATCCATCTATTTTATTCATCACTCTCTTCTGTCTTGCTTCCTCTCTCTAGCTAGCTATTTCATTTATCCATCCTATCTATCCACCCTATTTTTCTATCATCTATTCATCTGTATTGTCTATCTAGTATCCATCTTTTCCTCCTTCTATCTATCTACCTCTATGTCCCTGTGTATCTATTCTGTCCCTCTGCCTCTCTCTAGCTATCTATCCAGCCCATCCCTCTTGTCTATTTGTCTGCCTGTCACCATCTATCCATCTGCCCATCCTGTCTCAGAGCTCTCTAACTTATCACACTATCTCTCTATTCATCCTCTAACCATCTATCCAATCCATCTGTCCCTCTCTTCATCTATCTATATTGTCTGTCTGCCTATTTGTCCCTGTCTATCTAAATATCTCTCTGCCTGTCTGTGCATCTATTCTATCTATTCCTCTAGTTGTCTATCTAACTCTCTCTATCCATCCCACTATTAATCTATTCTGTCTATCCCTCTTATTTTTATCTACTCTATCTAATTATATGTCTGTCTTGCTTTCTATCACCTGTTTAGCCTGTTCATCTCTGTTCATCTATCCTGTCTATCTCGCGTCTGTCTCTATCTAGTCTGCCCATCTCTCTAATATATCTGCCTCTCTCTTTCTCTATCATCCATCCTCTGTCGCTCCTTCTCTTTACCTACCTCTATCTACCCTGTCACCATCTATCTAATTCTCCATTTCCATCTCTGTCTCTCAATCCATCTGCCTATCCTGTCTGCCCCTCTGTTTATCTCTCCATTTATGTTTCTCTATCATCTGTTCATCTATATTATCTGCCTGTCTATCCATCTTTCTAATTACTTCTCCCTCTATCCATCTACCATTATTGTCTCTCTAGTATCCATCTTTCCCTCCTTCTATATGTCCCTCTCTCTCTAGCTATCTGTCCCATTTATCCATCCTGTCTATGTCTATTTTCTCATTTCTAACTCTCCTGTCTCTTTCTCTATCTGCCCCATCTATCTATGTTATCTGCCTATATCTCTCTCTTGTCTCTCTATAATCTCCTCACTATGTCCCTCTGTTTATTTCTCTTTATATATCTCTATCCATCTACTCATCTGGTTATCTATCTAACATATGTTCCTGTCTCCATATCTTTTGTCTCTCATCATCTTTATCTCTGTCTACTGTATCTATCTATATAGCTGTCTCCACCCTGTCTTTTATCTCTCAATTCATCTCTCTCTCTTTTGACATATCTGCCTTCTCTCTCTATCCAACCTGTGTCCCTTGATCCATGGACCCATCATACTATCTCTTTCCTGTCTATTTATCATCATCTGTATCTCTTTCTCTGTATTTATCATCTATATGCCTCTCTGTCATCTATTTATATTGTCTATCTGCTGGTCTCTACCATCCCTCTATTCATCTATCCAGTCTGTCCCTCTCTCTTGCTATCTGTCCGCCTGTCTCCCAATCCATCAAGTCTATTCATAATCTACATTATCCTTATCCCTCTCTCTATCTATCCTGTCTGTTATCTCTACCTACCTGTCTCTATCTACCTCTATACCTTTCGATCCACCCTGGCTTTCTATCATCCATTCATCTATCTATATTGTCTATCTAGTATCCATCTTTTCCTCCTTCTATCTATCCACCTCTATGTCCCTGTCTATCTATTCTGTCCCTCTGCCTCTCTCTCTCATTATCCATCTATCCAGTCTGTCCCTCTTGTCTATTTATCTTTCTGTCTGCCTGTCATCTAACTCTCCATCTCTCAATGCATCTCTCGAAACCTTTCATCTATTCATTTCTCTATCTCTATCCAGTCTGTGTGTCCGCCAATCTCTCTCTAAATCCATCTACCTATCCATCTCTCTCTGTCTATCCTCTCTCTCCATTCTGTCTCTGTCCTTCCATCCCTCTCTGTAATCTCTTCAGCTATCCTGTCTGTCTATCCCTCTCTGAATTATCTTCTCTCAAGCTATCTATCCATTTATCTCTATCTGCATATCTCTATCTTGTCTCTCCATCTCTTTGCTTGTCTATCCCTCTCTGTAACTATACTTCTGTCTCTCTCCAACCCTCTATTCTTCTGTCCATCTTTCTATCATTTATTCATCTACATTGTCTGTCTATCCCCTTTGTCTGCCTAACTATATGTCCATCTCTGCCGCTCTCTCTAGCCATCTATTCCTCTATCTATCCTGTCTGTCTAACTATTATGTCCACTTCTATCCACCTACCTCTCTCTGGCTATCCCTCTATCATCTATCTATCTATTCAATCCATCTCTCCTGTCTGTCTATCCCCCTCTCTAACTGTATTTCTCTTTCTCTCTCTATCATATCCCCGTCTTCATCTGTCTATATTGTCTCTCCAACCATTTGTTCCTCTCTATCTACCCATCTGTTATCTATCTGTCCATCTATTCTATCCCACTAGTCATCTGCCTTTCTTCCTCTCTGTCGTTCTGTATAACTATGTTTCTCTCTTGCATCTATTCACCTATCTCTCTCTCTCTCTATTCATCTATCTATCCAGTCTGTCCCTCCCTATGATTATGTCTCATCATGCATCCATCTATCCTATCTCTATCATCTATTTAGTCTATCCTTCTGTTCATTTATCTATCTCTAGCTATCTGCCCATCCAATTGTCCATCCTGTCTCTACCTCTCTAACACCACTCCACCTATTCGTGTGTCTTGTCTGTCCCTCTCTACAGTTATGTCTATGCCTCTGTCTGTATCCTATCTACCTATCTTTCACTTTAGTTATAGCCAAGTATATGTCCCTATCTACCCATCTCTCAATCATTCTCTTTTTATCTGTCCAGTCTGTCTCTCTCTCTCTCCATTCACCATGTCACTATATGCCCATCTCCCTCTCTGTGTGCTTGTCTATTTCCCTGTTTCTATCTATCTATCCCTCTAGCCACCCTGCTTATATATCTATAGATAATCTATATATCTATCCATCCCGCCTCTATCATCTATCCACTTGTCTGTCTCTGTTCATTTCTCTAACTCTCTCTATGTCCCTACTTATTTCTCTCTAGCCATCTATTCAATTTATCTATCCATATATCCTCTCTGTCTCTCCCTCATCTCTTCATTTCTCTATCTATTCTACCCATCCCACTCTACAACTAAATTTCTCTCTACCTATCCAGTTTGTCCCTCTCTCTGTCTCTCTATCAATCTCTCTCTCTATCCTGTCTTTACCTCCCTATGTGTCTATCCCCCTTCTCAATCCATTTCTCTATCATCTATTGATTTGTCAATCCCTTTTGTCTGTATATCATCAGATATCTCTTTATCCCTATCTATCCATCTCTCTTATCTTCCTTCCCTCACTCTGTCTATCCATCTCTATCCAACTCTATGTCCCATGTCCATCTATTTTGTTTCTCTTCCTGTCTACATCTATTTTCTAGCATTTCTCTATCCATCTAACTATATCCCTGTCTATCTACCCAGTCTGTCCGTCTGTCTCTCTCTCTATCATCTATCTGTATATCTCTCTGTGTTCTCTGTAACTACGTTATCCATTTACTCATTTGGCTATCTAACTACATGTGCCCGTCTCTATCTCGTTTATCATCATCTGTATCTCTTTATCTACCCTATCTATATAGCTGTCTCCACCCTGTCTTTATATCTCTCAATCCAGCTACCTGTCCTCTCTCTATATATCTTTCTATCTCCATCTCCCTATCAGTCTAATATCTATTTCTGTCCCTCAATCCATGTATCTATCAAACTAATGCTCTCCTGTCTATCATTATCTATATCTCTTTATCTGTCATCTATTCTAATATATAAATATATATATATATATATGCATCTATATATATATATATATATATATATATATATATAGTCTTGTCTATATGCCTCTCTATCCATCTGTCCCTCTCTTTAACTATATTTCTATC
>JAJPUD010029770.1:0-13655 GCA_023553655.1 Myrmecobius fasciatus
ACCTTTCTATGGTGCCATGGAACATATTCCTTTTCAAGGTAACAATGCTGATTTCCAAGGCTTATCCTTACCAAAGGACCTCCTCAATCCAGTGTAGAATGCAAATTGAAAAGCATTTTCCCCAAATAGTGATATTTCCTTAATGATTCAGAACGTGAATATAAGTACTTCTTTGACAGTATCCATAATGCCTCAAATGATTTTGGCATAACCATCCACATGGAAAGGCCAGAGTAAATCTGGGAGAATATGTATTCTCATATCTATATCTAATTCCTCCCTTCCTCCTTCCCTTCACTCTATCCCTTTATTATCCTCCTGCATTACTGTTCCTTATCCCTCCTCTTGCTTACTTCTTCCTCTCCCTTTCTTGCTCCATTCCGTCATTTCCCCTTTCCCCTTCTGTGTCCCTTTTAAAAATTCATCTTTTCTCTTCCTCATATCTTTTAATATTTTTTCTTGTCTACATTGTTCCTTTGATCCAAATCTTGCTTATTTTCTGTTCTGTTTCTGATCTGAGCTTCTTGAGGGGTTCCAACTCTTCAAAGGACTGAATTCTCACTCTCTGGCTCTTTCAATTAATCAATCTTGCAAGGGATTTTAGGACTAGTAGGAGGGGTCTTTATTGTGGTCAGCTATAGAGCTGACCATCTCTGCTATTTCTCCAGTCCTAACCTTTCTAACTAGAAATACATATTCAACCAGAGCATGATGATCCTTAGACCACATAGTGGATGAGAATACCTAGAGGTAAAAATGCAGGTTCCTGGAGGTCAATATGTAATTAATTCCTAGTTTATCCAGAAAGAATAATTCTCTTCCTCCCAAACAATGTAACAGGTATATAGATACCTTGATAGCTGTCTATCTAGACAGACAGACAGACAGACAAATAAAGGAATGGTGGATGATAGAACAGAGAACCAAATAATAATGAAAAGAAAAGGTCCTAGTTGCTGTCCTTAATCTCAGCTCCATGTTATCTGGATTAAATGAAGAGTCAAGAAAGGGATGGTAGCAAAAAAGAAAGCCCAAGTAATTGCAGGTCATGCTCTTTCTAACCCTTTCCCTTTGCACTCCCCAGACATCATGGAATCCATAACCAAGAGCCAGCAGTTCTCAGAATCCTTGTATGTAATTCAAGAGTAAAGAAATGAAGTGTAAGTAAAAGAATATAATCTAACACTAAATAATTGATCAGAATCCTTGCATGTAAATTCCTTTTGCCCTCCCCAATTTTCTGCTTCCCTTCCAATTCTGTCTGCATTGGTTTTGTTTGTATGAAAATTTTTAATTTAATATAATAAAAAATATCCTTTTTGCATTTCATAGTGTTCTCTAGTTCTTCTCTGGCCACAATTTCCTTCCTTTCCCACAGATCTGAGAGGTATATTATCCCCTGTTCTCCTAATTTATTTATAATATCACCCTTTATGTCTAAATCATGAATTCATTTTGACCTTATCTTGGCATAGGGTGTTAGGTGTTGGTCAATTCCTAGTTTCTACCTTACTATTTTCCAATTCCCCCAACAACTTTTGAAATATAGTGACTTCTTATCCAAGAAGTTGGGGTCTTTGTGTTTCTCAAGCACTGCATTGCTATAGTCATTGACTGTTATGTGTTGTAGATCTAATCTATTCCACTGATTAACTACTCTATTTCTTAGCCAGTACCAAATGGTTTTGATGACCTCTGTTTTATAATATAGTTTTAGGCCTGGTACAGCTAAGCTACATTTGTTTTTCTTTTCTTTTCATTAATTCCCTTAAAATTCTTGAACTTTTGTTCTTCCAGTGGAGCTTTGTTATTATTTTTTCTATCTCTGTAAAGTAATTTCTTGGCACTGTTTATTAATTTGAATAGAATTGTCATTTTTATTATATTAGATTATTTTTATTATCTACAGTTATTTGAAATGAAATTTCTCTTTGTATCTCTTGCTGCTGGACTTTGTTGGTAACAAACAGAATTGTTGATTATTTATGTGGATTAATTTTGTTTCCAGCAACTTTGCTGAAGTTGTTAATTATTTCTAGTAGTGTTTTAGTTGATTCTCTAGGATTCTCTAATCATTTTCATATATTTCTCATATCATTTTCAAAGAGTGATAGTTTAGTTTCCTCATTACCCATTCTAATTCCTTTAATTTCTTCTCTTATTGCTAAAGCTAGCATTTTTAATACTATATTGAATAATAATGGTGATAGTGAGCAATCTTGTTTCACCCCTGATTTTATTGGGAATGCTTCTAATTTATCTCCATTGCATATGATGAATTCTGATGGTTTTAGAAGACCATTTTAAGGAAAACTCCATTTATTTCTATGATCACTAGTGTTTTAATAGGAATGGGTGTTGGATTTTTTCAAATGCTTCTTGTGCATATATGGAAATAATCATGAGTTCTGTTAGTTTGCTTCTTGATATAACGATATAGTTTTTCCTATATATTTTCAATAGTTTAGTCTGTGTCACAAAAGGAATTTAATAGGTCTCCCTCTTTTCCTATTTTTCCAAATAATTTGTATAGTATTATAATTAATGGTTTATTAAATGGTTGGTAAAATTCACTTGTAAATCCTTCTGGAGCGGGAAATTTTTTCTTAGGGAGCTGATTGATAGCTTGTTCAATTTTTTTTTTAAATGGGATGATTTAAGTAATTTATTTCCTCCTGTGTTGATCTGGGCATTCTACATTTTTGTAAATATGCATCTATTTCACTTACATTATCAGATTTATTGGGATATAGTTATGTAAATAACTCCTAACTATTGCTTTATTTTCCACTTGGTTGGTGGCAAGTTCATCCTTTTCATTTTTGATACTGGCAATTTGATTTTCTTCCTTCCTTTTTCTAATTAATTTAACTAAAATTTGATCTAGTTTGTTTTTTCATAAAACCAACTTTGTTTTATTTATTAGTGTGAAGAGTTTTCTTACTTTCAATCTTATTACTCCCCTTTTATTTTCAGAATTTCAAATTTGGTATTTAATCAAGGATTCTTCATTTGTTCTTTTTTTAAGCTTTTTTTAGTTGCATGCCTTATTCATTTATCTTCTCTTTCTCTATTTTATGCAAGTAAACATCTAGTAAACTTCCCCTAAGAACTGCTTTGGCTGCATCCCATTAATTTCTGTACTTTGTCTCCTTGTTGTCATTCTCTTGGATGAAATTATCAATTGTGTCTATTATTTGTTGTTTCACTGACTCATCCTTTAGGATTAGATTATTTAGTTTCCAAATAATCTTTTGTCTTTTCTCTGGCCCTTTATTTCATGTAGTTTATTGCATCATGATCTGCCTTTCTGCATTTGATTCTGAGGTGTTTATGCCTTAATACATAGACAATTTTTGTGTAGTTTGCATGTACCTCTGAGAAAAAAAGTATATTTTTTCTGTCTGTATTCAATTTTCTCCAAAGTTCTATCATATTTAAATATCATACCTAACTTTTCTAAAGTTCTTTTTACTTTTTAAACTTTCTTGTTTATTGTGTAATTTGATTATTCTGATTCTAAAAGAATGAGGTTGAGATCCCTCATTAGTACAGTTTTGCTGTCTCTTTTTTCTTGAAGCTCTTTTTTAACTTCTCCTCTAGGAATTTGCATGCTGTAATATTTGGTACCTATATATTTAACATTGATATTATTTCATTATCTATGATACTCTTTAGAAAAATATACTTTCCTTTTATCTCTTTTAATTGGATGTATTTTTGTTGCTTGATCTGAGATCAGGATCTGAGATTGAAACAACAGATTCTGTTTTGACTTTACTCTGTATCACTCTGATTTAAATGTGCTTCTTGTAAACAACATATGTAGTATTCTGTTTTTCAATCCAGTCTGCTATGCACTTTCGTTTTATGGGAGAATTCATCCCATTCATATTCACAATTAAAATTACTAACTCTGTATTTCCAATCATCTTATTTTCCTTAAGTTGTATTTTTTCTCTTTCTTTTCCCTTTTCCTTCTTCACCAGTGATTTGCTTCTGACCACCACCTCCTTCAATCTGCCTTCTTCTTTTAAAGCCCCTCCCTGTTATCCCTTTCTCCCTCTACTTCTGTTCTCCCTTCTGTTTGCCTCCCCCTTTCACTTTCCCTTTTTTTCTCCTACTTCCCTATTGGGTGAGACAAGTTTGCTAATAAACTAAATTTGTCTGATAATCTCTCTTTGAACTATAGCTGATGAGATTAAGATTCAAACAATGCTCATTCCTCTTTCTTTTTTCCCTCAAGTGTAATACATCTGAACTCTGAGATACCACTACACACTTGTCAGATTGGCTAGGATGACAGGAAAAGATAATGACAAATGTTGGAGGGGATGTGGGAAAACAGGGACACTGATACATTGTTGGTGGAACTGTGAATGGATCCACCCTTTCTGGAGAGCAATTTGGAATTATGGTCAAAAAGTTATCAAACTGTGCATACCCTTTGACCCAGCAATGTTTCTATTTGGCTTATATCCCAAAGAGATTTTAAAGGAGGGAAAGGGACCCACATGTGCAAAAATGTTTGTGGCAGCCCTTTTTATAGTGGCTAGAAACTGGAAACTGAATGGATGCCTATCAGTTGGAGAATACCTGAATAAATTATGGTATATGAATGTGATGGAATATTGTTCTGTAAGAAACAACCAGCAGGATGGTTTCTGAGAGGCCTGGAGAGACTTGCATGAACTGATGCTGAGTGAAATGAGCAGAACCAGGAGATCATTATACATGGCAACAACAAGACTATATGATGATCAATTCTGAAGGATGTGGCTCTCTTTAAAAATGAAATGTTTCAAACCAGTTCCAATTGTTCAGTGATGAAGAAAGCCATATACACCCAGAGAGAGGGATATGAATGTGGACCACAACATAACATTTTCATGCTCACTATTGATGTTTGCTTGCATTATGTTTCCCTTCTCAGATTTTTTTTCTTGTAGAGCCAATTTTTCATGCACACCATGATAACTGCAAAAATATGTATACACATATTTGATTTGTTAAACATTTTAATGTAATTAATATGCAGTAGACTTCCTGCCATCTTAGAGGAGGGGCTAGGGAGTAAAAATTTGTAACAGAAAGCTTTGCAAGCATCAATGTAGAAAAGTTACATACACATATGTTTTGCAAATAAAAACTTTAATACAAAAAAAGAAAGAAAAAGAAAAAAAGTATAATACGTATTTTTTGCCTGTTCATGCGATGTAATTTTCCTCATTTTACCTCCCTCTTCTGTACCATCTGGAGTAGCTGTTTGGAGGATCTCTGTACCAGCTTGAGTCCTTGGAAGAGGAGTGATGAGGCAGGGACCCTTGTGGATGATCAAATATGGAGTTCATTTATTTCAAGTTCTTTCAGCCTTAAATGCTTTACTACAATTACATCAACATAACACACTGAGTATGTGCCAACTATAGTATGATTACATCATCACAGTACTGTGCTCTTGTGCTAACTATAAGCAACTTATTATTATGTAAATGCATCTTTACTGCAATTTTCTCTGTTTCAAGTAAAACACAGGTTGTCATCCCCCCCCCCCATTTCTCAGAAAGGCTGAGAAGCCCCCAAGGGGAGATAAGAGCCAAACTAGACCTTGTCAGCAGGTTCCCTCTGGCCTGAAGGATCTTATACCTCACCAAGAGTTCCCCCACTGTCTGTGGCCCTCTACACCTTTCCTCTTCTTCAACTACAATTCTCTCTGTCCTACTAGTTTCTTTTTTATATCATCACAAAAAAATCAAATTATACCTACACCCTCTAAGTATGCTCCTACCAAAGGTACAATTCTCAAGTGGCAAAGTTATATTCCCATTTAGAGATGTAAAAATGTGAACCTTTTTAAAACCATAGCTTTTTTTTTCTTTTCCTTTTTCCTTTTTTATTTGAAGGTAAGGTTCAAACAATGCTCATTCCTCTTTCTTTTTTTGAAAATGTTTAACTGTGGTCTTTTAATAAAAAAAAGAATTGAAAATTCCCTATTTCATTGAATATCCATCTTTTTTTTCCCTGAAAGATAATGCTTAATTTTGCTGGATAATTGATTCTTGACTGTAGTCAAGCTTCTTTGCCCTCCATAATACCATATCCTAGGCCCTTCAATCTTTTAAAGTGGAAGCGTCTATCACCTGGGTAATCCTGATTGTGGCTTCTCAATATTTCAATTTTTTCTTTCTGGCTTCTTGCAGTATTTTTTCTTTTATCTGATAATTCTAAAATTCAGCCACAGTATTCCTTGTGGTTTTCATCTTTGGGTTTCTTTCAGGGGATAGTTGGTATTCTTTGAATGGCTATTTTACCCTCTGGTTCTAGGACACCAGACCAGTTTTCCTTGATGATTTCTTGAAAGATGTTGTCTAGGCTCCTTTTGTTCATTTTGGTTTTCAGGTAGTCTAATAATTCTCTCCTACATCTATTTTCCAGTTCAGTTGTTTTTCTGTTGACATATTTTCTTCCATTTTTTCATTGGGGGGGAGGGTTGTTTGACAGATTCTTCATGTCTTATTGAGTCATTCACTTCCATTTCTTCAATTCTAATTTTTTTTTAATTTTATTTTTTTAATTTTATTTGCATAACATATGTGTGGGTAATTCTTCAACAATAACCCTTACATAGCTTTCCGTTACAAATTTTTCCCCCAACTCCCCACCCCTCCCCTAGATGGCAGGATATCCACTACATGTTAATTATGTTAAAATATTGGTAAATCGAATATATGTATACATATTTCCAAACTTGTCATTGTTGTGCAAGAAAAATCTTGTCTACACAAACGATATATCAGATAAAGGAAACACAATGTAAGCAAACATCAATCAAGGAGTATGAGAATGTTATGTTGTGGTCCACATTTCACATTCCTCTCTCTGGGTGTATATGGCTTTCTTCAGTGAACAGTTGGAGCTGGTTTGAAACATTTCATTGTTGAAGAGAGCCATGTCCATCAGATTCAATTCTAATTTTTAGTGAATTTTTTTCTGCTAGTTTTTAAAAAACTTTTCCATTTGGCCAACTGAACTTTTAAATTAGTTAGCTTGTTCATTGGATTTTTTTTTCTATTTCACCAATTCTATTTTTAGGTAGTTGTTCTCTTTTCCCATATCACCAATTTTGTTTTTCAAGGAGTTGTTTTCTTTTTCCATCTTTCCAAATCTATTTTTAAAGGAGCTGTTTTTTTTAGATAATTTCTATATTTCCATTGCCAAACTTTCCTGCAAAACTCTCATTTCCTTTCCCCATTTTTCTTCTAAATCTGTTTTAAGATCCTTAATGAATTCTTACAAGAGAGCCATTTGAGATGGAGACCAACACATATTACCCTTTGAGGTTTCATCTGGGCGAGTTTTGCCTTTATTTCCTCAGGCTTTGAGGTCTGCTCTTCTCTATCTCTGTAATAGTTATCTATGGTCAGTGCTTTTTTTGCTTTTTTGCTCATTTTGAAAGGTTTAAGTCTGTTTCTAGAGCAAAGGGGAGATTATCCCTAGCTTTCTCTGTAGTGGCAGGGGTTTTATTCTTCCCTGGTGCTGATGCTGTGGGCTTCCTTCCTATGCTAGATAGGTGTGGCCAAGTCCTTCTTATTATTCTGGGGTTCAAGAGCTCACTATTTGTTGTTGCTTTGGAGGTCTCACAGCTAGTCTGGTGATTCCCTTGCTTCTGAATCAGGACAGAGTAGCCAAAACTGCTATATTTTGGCAGCAAGCCTCCCATTAGATTCCCCTGAAAAGGAGGCCTGTCCACCTTGGGCTTCCCTGGTCTATGCCTGCAATGGGCTGCATCCCCACTTCTTGCTTGAGATAGACCTTGCCTGAAGTTCTTCCCAAATATCTTCTGCTAAAAATTTGTTGCACTACAATTAGTGCATTCTGTCAATCTAAAACCATTTTAGAGCCTTGATCTGGTGTTGATTTAAGGGTAGTTAGGAAGAGCTCAAAGTAGACCTGTCTACTCTCAGCCATCTTGGCTCCAACTCAAGTTTTACCTCTTGATCAAAAATCTGCTAGGACATGATTGATAGGATCTCACTGGCTTCACAGAATTTTCACTAAGTTAAGGAAAATGAGAAATTTATTCAAAACCATTTTGTTAAAAAATAACCTTAAATGTGACATTTGGGAGCAAAGAACAGGAAAGTTCAGAGTAAGGAGAAGTAGGAATCTGAAGCAACACATTTCTTAAAATAATTTTTTTCCACCTTCTCTTTTCATGCTCTTGTTCTTGTGTAGACCTACTCTTCCTTCTTATCAGAGAGCCATTCCATAAAAAAGAGACATTTTAAAATACCCTTCATATTGTCAACAATGTATTCAATGAAACATGAATAATTTGTACCTCCTAGCCTCGGGCCTGATGAATTTAGAAGTAAGAAAACTCTGACCTCAGGCAACTAGATGTGAACATCACTGAGAATTATAGCCCACCAGTATATGAAAAAGATAAATCTGAGAATTCAGTAAAAAGACAAAAACTAGAAATTCTATGAGGACATGGGAATTCTTGCTTTTTCTGGGCAGAGTAAAGGAAAACCCAAAAGATCCCAACAGCAGTATCCTAAAATCTTTGCAGGCTGAATGTAAGGAAAAGAGACACTATCAACTCTATTGAGAATATCTGAGAAGAAAGTAATGAAAAGTAATTTTCACTTGGAATTGAGGGGCAAGATTACTGAGGTCTGAAGGGCCCAAGTATGACCACCATAGTGAATGGAAACTCTTCAAAAGAACAAAGGTGGCAATTCAGATCTATAAGAAGTGAAAAGCACTATCAAACTACAGAAGTTACACCTTTTGTGGGTGGAATAGATGGAGGAGCTAATCAAAGGAAGACATATAAAAAGACCTCAACACCTCAGTCGTACAATTGACTCTTTTGAGACTTTTTTTTTTTTTTTTTTGCCAGAGCTGCAGGGAAAGTTAGTTTGATTTATCCTGAGAGTGGAGGAGGAGAACAGAAGCAGAGGTAAGTTTCTCTTGGGAAAATATCTATATTTCTTCATAAATTTTAAGGAGTGCTCTCTCATTCTAGTAAAAAGAAAAATAAATTGGAGAGGACAAAAATAAGAATTAGAGGAGAAAAAAATTCTTAGTTGAATATATACTTTGGGTTGATGGTATGAGTAGTGGTGGAGAACACTTAAGTGCATAGATTTGATGAATTGGGATTATCTTTGCCTTATTGTCATATTGGATAAGAAATGGGATTGTTCTTAGCCTTTAAAATGAGATCAATTATTCTTTTTGTTTGGACAAATCAGACTTTTTAGTAGTATTTAAGGGAAAGCAAAGATGTCTTCAGAATCAGCACTTTGATGCTCAGTCATAATCTGCCCAAGCATTCTATGGCTGGCAAAACAATCAGTCCTCATTTGCTTCAGAGCATGGTGGCCTTTGAAACCTGTGATCAACATTGGGAAAAAGAGAAGTTCTTCTGTGAATAAGACCAAAAACTCCTCTGCAAGTCTTGCTCAATAACCCAGGAACACAAGGATTACCATATTCTTCCCTTGGACAGTGCTATTGCTGAAGGCAAGGTAAGAATAGCTGCTCACTATCAATCCCTGCCACAGGAGAAATAGTACTTGTTCATTCAACTATCTTTCTGGCCCACTTTCATATTTTAAAAGCAACTCAACCTAATGGGTACAAGGAAAATCTAGGGGCCTCATATCTGTATTCAACCCATTTATTTTTACTGGCCTTCCAGATCATTTTGCTTCTGTGTTCTCAAAATTTAAATGGCAGTGATAAGAATAACCACTAACATGTTTATTGTGAGGTTCCAATGGAAAAGTTCCATAGGCTTTTGATAGTCTTAAAAGGATAATCAAATTCTAATCCTTACTAGTAAGAAGTTCTAAAACAGAGTCTTTTGTAGAGAACAGAGGTTTGATTAAATACTTGTTTGTCTTGCAGGAGGGACTCCAGGAGACATTGAATATGTTACAAAGAAAACAGGAGCAATTTAAAATTTCATCAGCCATGTGACAACCAGAGAATTATATTTTAGGGTCAATGTCTCTTTTCTTGATTAGAAGGGTATGAGATACATTGTTCCTTGAGGGCTTTTCTCCCTTTTCAAAAACAAGAATAAATAATGAAAATGGGAAGACAAGAGTGTTTCTCTCTCTTTTTTTTTTCTTTTGTGCTAGGAACAGATGTATATCAATGATCAAATGATAAAATATACTGTCACTCTTTTGAGGAATAATTTGATACCTAATAATGGTAGAAGAACTTTGCCTTTGGGTAAACTGGCAAGATCTATGTATGAAAAATTTTTCAGACAAGATTTGGGTTTTTTTTAGTGAGAAAAAGATTTCTGGTGCATTTCTGATCTTTTTTCCTTTACACAATATCATTCTCTATATAATTCTATCATTAATTACTCTTTTAGAAAAGATCCTTAGAGAGACAGTGTATCTAAGAAAGTCTGAAATGAAAGACATAGGATCAGTAGCCAGAAAAGTTGTCTGGTATCATAATCTAACCTTCTCAAATGACCAATCCTATTTAACAGGTAGCACAAATATTGATCACTAATCCTTTCCATCATAAACTTTTTATTTCTTTCCTTTATCCTTATTTATTTTATTAATTAATTTTAAACTTAAATAACAAATAGGAACAGAAAAAAAAAACATTGCCATGTTCTCAGCAGAACATAAAGTATAAAGCAATATATTTCCATTTCAAGAAAGCCTATATAATAAGTTCAACACATTGTGTTCAGAAATGTACATTTTTTTCTTGTTTTCTTGTTGATTTTCTTTTGTTGTCTGCTGTGTACTTTTTACTTTTTTCTTTTCCCCCCTCTTTCCCACCTTGCTCCTAAGAAAACTTATTACACCCCCATTTTTACAAACACATATGTACACATTGACATTATATGTATGTGTATATACTGATTGATATTACTGACATATTGTAGATTTCCTATTTTTCTCTTTTGTTTAAGTCTACTTTAGCTTTAACTTTGTCTGAGATCATGATTACCATCCCTTTTTTTACATAACAAATTCTATTCATCTTTATTTTATGATTGTGTCTCTTTTATGTCTTTTATTTTCTATCCCTTGTGACTCTACTTTATTTCTACCTGCTACCTTGTCCTCCTATTACTTAAACTCTCCCCTACTCCAAGGATCCCTCCCTTATCCTTTTCTCCCCCACTCTATTAGTCTTTATTCCATTCACACTGATCTACACATCCTTCTATATCTAATTTATTATTCTATTCCCTTACACTTTTATTTCTTTATAAATTTTAAATAATTTTATTCCCTTTTAAATGACTATGCTATTTTTACTTTAACCTTTATCTGATGTAGGTAGGGTTCCCTATAAAAATTTCAAGTTTGGCAGTTCATTATTTGTCCTTTTTTTCATTCAAGATTATGCTTAATCTTGCTCTCCTAATTTCTTTTGGGACAGAAGAATGCTTATGTTCTTAAAGAGTCAATTAGAAACGAATAGGAAAAAATGCACCAATACTTATGGGATGAAGAAGCTCTGTATCTACAAAGACTAGACAAGGAATGCAAAGACTACCTGGAAGAAATTGAGGAGAAGAAGACCAAACCGGTCCAACAAATCCAGAATGTGCAGCAAATGATATTAGAAATAGAGAAAAAATTAGACAAAACCTTGGAAATGCTCCAGGTGATTATGCAAAACAGATACCTAATATTGCTTTAGAAATAAGCTGAAAGAACATCTCCTATTTCCTATAGAATACTAAGAGAAGGGTCTCAGGACCATTTTATAGAGTGGTTTTCAATGGTTTCTCAAATGTATTTATTGCTGATGAGCAGGCTTGGGTGCTAATCTGCTATAGCTAGACAGTACATAGCTCTCTCAAAAGCCAGGTCACCAGTACAAAAGTTAGTTATGATTTTCAGTACATATCCCATGCTGGATTATATTTAAATTTGAAATCACATGAACAAATTTGAATCTCCTGATTTTCCCAGAGCAAACACTGACATAATGGGGATCAAAGTATAGTTATTTTCACCTTTTTTTTTCTCTCTGGTGTTTTCCCTTTTGATCTAATTTTTCTTGTGTAGAATGACAATTATGGAAATATGTTTAGAAGAGCTGCATAGCAGAACCAGGAGATTATTATACCCAGCAACAGCAATACTATATGATGATCAATTCTGATGGACATGGCTCTCTTCAACAATGTAATGTTTCGAACCAGTTCCAATTGTTCAGTGAAGAAAACCATAGACTCCCAGAGGAATATGAAATATGGACCATAACATAACATTTTCATGCTCTCTATTGATGTTTGTTTGCATGGTGTTTCCTTTCTCTGATTTTTTTTCTTGTAGATATGATTTTTCTTGCACAACAGTGTGCAAGTGGAAATATGTATACATATACCTTCATTCGATTTGTCAAGTATTTTAACATAATTAACATGTAGTGGATTTCCTGCCATCTAAGTGAGGGGTGGGGACTAGGGGGGGAAAATTTGTAACAGAAAGCTTTGCAAGGGTCGGTGTTGAAGAATTACCCATATATATGTTTTGCAAATAAAAAGTTTTAACAAAATAAACAGAGTTGCATGCTTAATCTCTATGGGATTGCTTGCTGTCTTGGGGAAGAGAGACAGGAAAGAGAGGGAGAAAAATTTGGAATACAAGATTTTGCCAAGGTGAATGTGGAAAACAATCTTTGCATGTATTTGGAAAGTAAAATATTTTTTAAAAATCTAAAAAAGAAAGAAAGAGAACATCACCTTTCTTGTGAGGATAGATGTGGGCTTATGATTTCTTACCTTCTTTGAGATTTGACATGACAATACCTGAGTAGTTAGTCTCACTACCAAAAGTCTCCTAGAAATGAACCCTACTTTAAATTTCTGGATTCTATTCTAAATCCACCTGTTCAAGTTATATCTCTTCAGTCTCAGAACCCACATTTCCCACTCATACCAATCCTCAGAAAGGATGACTACCAGTCTTTTAGACTCCCTACTCCATTTCCAGCTTCCTCATTAGCAGTTTTCTTATTCAGGGCAAGCAATAGTTTTAATAACTTTTTATATATAAATCTACATGAGTTTTCTATGTAAGAGAAGGAGAGATAAGGGTAGAGTAGCATGGCATTGCTCTCAGAAGGAGAGATAGGGGTAGAGTAGCATGGCATTCCTCTCACAATTTTCTCCATCTTTAGGAGGGAGGCAGATGCATGAGGCTAATCAAAGAGCAACCCAAAGCTAATTCTAAACAATTCTACTCTGGAAAAATATTTTGAAGGAATGATCTAACTATTGAAAGATATGCCTAGGTTCTTTGAAAAAGACAATATTATATAAATAAACTAAGGAGCAGGACACTAAATTGTTCTGTTTTCTCCCCTCAGGATATAAAAGACACCTTGGCAAAGTAATTTTCCATTCTGTTTAATTCAGAAGTGCAGAATCTGTGTGGTAATTATTTGAAGGGGCTCATTGAGGATGTAGTCTGCTGAAAGATAATGAAAGAACTCTGGAGTTCTGTGTAGAACAAATGTAACAAAGTATAATCTGTTTGTAGGAATGAGGAGCTACTAAACAAAAAACCAAAGATTTCTTGTCCTACCTGGAGCATCTGCTACATCACTGGCTTGCAAGAAATGCTCATGAGCTTTCAGAGTAA
>JAJPUD010029771.1:0-13654 GCA_023553655.1 Myrmecobius fasciatus
TAATTTTGAATCCTGCAACTTTACTAAAGTTGTGAATTGTTTCTAGTAGTTTTTTATTTGAGTCTCTAGGGTTCTTTAAGTATACCATCATGTCATCTGCAAAGAGTGATAATTTGGTTTCTTCATTACCTACTCTAATTCCTTTTATCTCTTTTTCTTCTCTTATTGCCAAAGCTAACATTTCTAATACAATATTAAATAGTAATGGTGACAGTGGGCAGCCTTGTTTCACTCCTGATCTTATTGGGAATGGTTCTAGTTTGTTGGAGTTCAGATCTTCTCTGGCAACTGGAAGCCCTAGGCATGGGCAATATGGAAAGGATGAAAAGCAAGAGAAACCCATCATTTGGTCCTCTATAGATCAAAAGGACATATAAGCAAGGACAACAAGATAGTTCCCAGGACTCTTCAAGGATGGATTCCATGGTATTGACTGTTGGCCTCTTTGGAGAAGGTGGGGGAGGGGGAGAAGCTTGGGATCATGCTACCAATTGGGAATCAGAAAATTTGTGGTGTGAAAGAATTGGAAATCAAAGAGATGTCCATCAACTGGGAATCATTGAATAAGTTGTATATGAATATAATGAAAAACTATCAGGCTATAAGAAATGATGAGCTGGTGGATTTCAGAAAACTGGGAGGACACGTGAACAGATGCAAAGTGAAGTAAGCAGTACCAGAGCTTCTGACATAGTAACAGCAGCATTGTGTGGATGATCAATTTGGATAGACTGCTCTTCTCAGCAATGCAATGATTCAAGACAGTTCCCAGGGATTCTGGACCTGAAATGTCATCCACATCAAGAGAAAAGAATTATAGAGACTGAATGCAGATGGAAGCAAACTATTGCTGCTTTTTTTTCCCCCTTTTCTCATGCTTTTCCCCTTTGGTATTTTCCTGGGACATTAGCAACCACAAAAACAATCAGACTCTCAGAGTGAGAAAAGCAAAAAAGGGCAACTCCCAACAGACAAGGTGTCTGACAGTAAAGTGCAAAGCACAAACTGCAAACATAGTTTATATTATATAGATCCTAATCAGAAGCCCCAACTCTGCCCTCAGACTTTTCCTCCCATTGGCTGAAGAGGTCTAATTTACCCAGAAATTAAATATGGACCCCATATTTAATGAAAAATCTAATGAAAAGAGGGAAGAGAAAGGAGAGAAATGTTTATCTAAGAAAATGGAGCAGCTTCAGCCTTTAGCTAAACCTCAACTTGTTATTGCAGTCTCAAGTCACAATTAGGGCATAAATCCAAGCCAGACCCTTATGAGAGGCCTTCGCTCAGTTTATCCCATAGAGTTTTTATTTTTCTTTCACAACATGACTAATGTGGAAGTACTTTAAAATGACTGCACGTGTATATGACCTATGTCAGAATACTTGCTGTCTTGGGGAAGGGAAACAATCTCTGCATGTAATTGGAAAAAAAAAAATACTAAATGGAGGGAGGAGGGGAAAATAAAGCCTTAACCCTCTCCTGGGGGGAGGGGCCAATGGGTACCTGCACAAGCCCAGGCGGGGTTGGAGACCAGCCCAGAAAAAGCCAGGGCTTTCGGCCCGCCCAGCCCTAAGCCACGTCCCCAACCCCCCGCTCCGCCCCATTCGCCCCTCGGTCCCCACCCCATCGCCTTGGTCACGCCCCCAGTTCAGTAGCGAAGGCGGTGCTGGAGGGTCCCAAGGAAAGCCTGAAGTCCACCTTGGGCGTAGCCAATTGGGATCTGGGGAGAATCTAGGATTTAGCCCCGCCCACCCACCAGAACATTGGCCAGCACGCCGGCCAGGACACTTCCCAGAAGGCGAGTCGTCGCCAGCGGAAGCGGCTTTCCCGGGGAATTTCAAGGGGGAGACCCCGCCCCTTAGCTTTATTCCGGGCCTTGGGGACGCCCACTGTAGCCCCTTCCAGTGGTGGGCTTGGCTGAGCAGGCGCAGTTTCCGCGCGGGCCCGGCCGGCAGCTGGGCTGTGGGTCTTCCTGGCTGTGCTCCGGGGGCGGGGCGTCAGAGTGGGAGTGTGACTGTGTAATGGGTGAGCTGGGGGGTCCGAGTGTGATTGGGTCACTCCGAGTGAGAGCTGGAGTGTGTCACGGGGTGGGAGGGGCCAGCCAGAAGCGCGAGCTCTTCCTACCTCCTGGGAGCTGAGAGCGCCACGTGCAGGAAGGTGTCCTGTGCTTGCAGCTCCCAGGTAGGACCTCCCGGGCTGCCCTCGCCCTGGGTGCTCCTCCTCCTGCTGCCCTCACGGGCAGTGGGCTTCCCCCATCCCGGGGACCTCAGGACGTAGCCCTGCTGCCTTCCCGGGTTCGCTAGAACTTCCCTGACCTCCCTCCCGACAACTGCTGTGTTGAAACGTCTTCCTCCTAGACCCTCCTTGGACTCCCCGGCCCCTGGGCGCTGGATCCCGGGCTGGATTGTGCCTCCCACCTCAGACTTCCCTGGCCCTTCCTGGCAGCCCCATCCCCTCCCTCCCAGACCAAGCCCCAATCTGTTGTGCGGGTAGTTTGTGGCTGTGGGTTGGGGAGAGGGAGAGTTCTGACTCGGGGGCCTCTGAGGCTCTGGCCGGGCTCATGTCCTCGGGATCCCAAACTCCTTTTGCCTCTTGAGTCTTTGTGGTAGGATAAGGGCAGGCTAAGTCTGACCCTAACTGATGCTTCCCTCCCCTCTGCCTCCGTGGTGGGAGTCTCTTCCCCAAGTGCAGGGTCAGGCCTTTGTAACCCTGGTGAGACCTCGTCCTCTGTAAATCCCTGTAGGTCAGTCCTCTCCTAGGAAGAGAAAGGAAAGCCCTCTTCCCCTCTGGGATCCCTCTCCCTTTCAGCCCATTCTGCAGAACACCAAGGCCCGGCCCAGACAGGGAGCCTAGCCTGGAGCCAGAGGGAATGGCCCCTGGGAACTTTACACCCCCACCCCAGGTAAGTGCAGTTCATTCATGGTCTTGATCAACATTCAAGGCCATTTCCATAGAAATAAATTGTTTACATAGCTGAAAATCATTTCTTGATAAAAATAGGCATGAAATTGAATACAATAGTAGTAACTCTGCCCTGCTCTCTTGGTTTGAATTGATTTCATTTGCACTTTGACATTTTGAGCATTAACTCTCTTCTAGCCAAATTGCTGCCATGGGTATTTTTTGTTGTTGTTGTTTTTGTTTTTTTCCTGAGACAACTGGGGTTTAGTGATTTGTTCAGGGTCACACAACCAGGAAGTGTTAAGTGTCGGAGGCTGGATTTGAACTCAGGTCCTCCTGATTTGAGGACTGGTGCTCTATCCACAACGCCATCTAGGTCCCCCGCCTTTTTTTTTTTTTAAGTTTTTACTCATTACTACCGACTAACAAGGACAGTCGCTGTTCCTTGCACGTAGTGTCTATGCTGTCTCTATGCATCACCCCCAACACACACACATACACAAATTTCTAGGAATATGTTTTGATCATTTATTTAATAAAAAAAAGGGCAATTTCTTTCCAACAAGTTAGTTCCAATACCAGGTAATATTATATATGTATATATATTTAATTAAAGCATTTTATTTGCAAAACATATGCATGGGTAATTTTTCATCATTGACCCTTTGCAAAGCTTTCTGTTACAAATTTTTCCCTCCTTCCCCCCCCCCACCCCTTCCCCTAGATAGCAGAAAGTCTAATGCATGTTAATTATGTTAAAATACTTGACAAATTGAATATGTGTATACATATTAACACACTTATCTTACTGTACAAGAAAAATTGGGTCTATAAGAAAAAAAAAAACCTGAAAAGGAAAACAAAATGCAAGCAAACATCAATAGAGAGTGTGAAAATGTTATGTTGTGGTCCAGACTCAGATCCCATAGGCCTCTCCCTGGGTATATGTGGCTTTCTTCATCACTGAACAACTGGAACTGGTTTCAATCATCTTATTGTTGAAGAGAGTCACGTCCCTAAGAATTGATCATCATTAGTCTTGTTGCCATGTATATTGATCTCCTGGTTCTGCTCATTTCACTCAGCATCAGTTCCTGCAAGTCTCTCCAGGCCTCTCTGAAATCACCCTGCTGGTCATTTCTTACAGAACAATAATAGTCCATGGCATTCATATACTATAGTTTAGTCATCCATCCATTTTCCAATTGATGAGCATCCATTCATAAAATATTATATTTTAAATGAATGAAAGCATTGTCTTTTTCCCATCATTGTTTCTCATTTCTGTGACATCAAAATTCATGAATATGTATCATTAACAAATAAAAGCAATAATAAAGCCGTCATAATCATTTATTTAATAAAGAAAAGGGCAATTTCTTTCCAGTAAGTTAGCTCATAATAGAAGTACCTCAAGCTCTCATTGAAACAATAGATATCTCTTTCACTTAGATGGAAAGTCTCATTCTTTTTTTCATGTTTCCATCTAGATAATGTATTTCAGATTTTTAGAAACTATATTGTTCCTTTCTTTTTATTTATTGATTATAGGAAACATTTTATGCCTTGAATACATGTGGCTTGATAGTTTTTTTCATAAATTCTAGAATTTTCTTAGCAGAGCTTTTATGCCACTTTTGATTAGGGGGAAATTTCATACCACCTCTTTCTCCAGAGTTCCTCATGTCACTTTCTTTGAATATATAATTTAACTCCCCCGATTCCATAAGGAATGGTAATTCACTGTAAGACATTTCTCAATTTTATTACAACTGAAAATATAAATTGCTTTTTTTTTTTATTCCACTGGGTTTTTCATGACTATACCCCCCAAGTGTTGACTGACACCCATAAAGGCTGTCCCCTTTGGGCAGATAGATTCTCCATGCTTCAGTTCCCTTCTGTAAATTGAGGACCATTGCACCAGATCCCTTAGGAAGTGTGCTTTCACTCTTAAGTCTTCGGGATGTTGATGTTTTAGGAGTTGGTGACATTCAAGGATGTGTCTGTGGACTTCAGCCTGGAGGAGTGGGGTCTGTTGGACCCTGATCAGAAAGAGCTGTACAAGGAGGTCATGCTGGAGAATGCCCAGAACTTGCTCTCCCTGGGTAAGGAGCACTTCCCTTGTTACTCTGGAACTGCCATCCAAGAGTGCCATCCTCCCCTCCCTAGGGGGCAGAGTTTCAGGCTTTTATAATTCTTAGAAAGGCCCAAGGGCTGCCTCCTGGGCCCAAGGGACAGGGTCCTCCTGGGTCTGCTTTTATTATGAGGATGTTGCATTGTGGGATAGGGAGCTGGCAGCTTCCTCTGTGGCTGCTGAAGTGTCTCCTGATTCTAGGCAGCTTCAGGCCGAGGACCAAGCCAGTGAATGGTCCTGAGTCTCAGACTTGGATGAGTCTCAGTCATTAGCAATTTAATTTCACACTGGATGTAAATTTTGTCTACAAAATCTCTGAAAACTTTTCCTGCCCCTTCTCCTTGAAGATGGACAATGAAGGGGGCCCCTTCCTCTTCAGGAAGCATGT
Organism: Myrmecobius fasciatus; assembly: GCA_023553655.1. Taxonomy (NCBI): domain Eukaryota; kingdom Metazoa; phylum Chordata; class Mammalia; order Dasyuromorphia; family Myrmecobiidae; genus Myrmecobius; species Myrmecobius fasciatus. The sequence goes on from JAJPUD010029771.1 coordinate 5,430, forward strand.
TGCAATTAGGATATAGTCTTTGTGGGGATAAATCTGTATCTCGCTGCCCTGGTGTTACTCTTAGAGCCCCAACACAGCAAGTGGGCCCTTGTTCTTCCTTTGTATACCCCTAAATTTAAGTGTAGAAAGGGAAGGGAGTAAGTCTTCATGAACATCTGCTGGGAGCCAGGCCCTGGGCTCTGAGCTTCCTTCATGCATATTACTGCACTTGATAACCACCACATGCTTTGGGCGCCATCTTTATCCCGATTTTGCAGCTCTGGATGCTCAAAGAGATGAAATTACTTGCCCAGAGTCACATAGACAGGAAGTGCCTGAGCCCAAATTTGAACTCAGGGCTTCCTGACTGCCAGCTCAGTGCTCTCTTCTGTGCTACCAGCTGCCTCTAATGTCCAGAAAATAGAAGCTGTGGGATGTGGCCCTGCTGTAAAGGAGGCAGCAAAGCTGGATCTCCTGATTCCACATGTTCCATGGCCTCCCTTCCCAGCTGCCCTCCTCTCCTAGCAGTAAACACCCTGAAAACTATCTGTGAGTAGTCGTTGGAACCACCCTGTGGGCCTCCTCGCATCCCCCTTTCCCTAAGGAGGAATAAATGACAAGTTTCTCTCCAGGCTCACCCCTACTATCTTCCCCCTGCCCAGGATTTCCAGCTCCCAGAGAAGCTTTCATCTCCCATTTGGAGTGGGGAGGCCTGAGGAACTCCTGTCCGGGTGAGTGAGCTGCAACCTGGGGTGCGGGCTGTTATCCCAGAAGGCTTCTTCATGTGCTGGGTGTGGGGTGGGAAATCTGACTTGGAATCCCTTTTCAAGCTTGTAGCAATGAGATCCTGGGCACCTCTCTGAACTTCAGGCTCTTCATCTGTAAAATGAAGGGTTGGAACTTTCAGTTCCCTTCTAATGATGAATCGATGATCCTAGTGCAAGTCTTTGATGGAAACTTGCTCTTAGCTGATCCAGGCATTGAGACAAGGCCTTGGGTTTTATTGATTAGGACGTCATTGGTCACTTTGGAAAGAGCTCTCTCAGGTGAACTGGGAGCCAGACTGCAGAGTTTTGAAAAAAGTAAGAGAAAAGGAAGTGGCGACGCCAAGTGTGATAAACCTTCTCTAGCTATTTAGCCACAAAAAGCTGGAAGAGAGAGGACAACCCACATGGGAAGGGATCGGGAGAGTTTTTGACGGATGAGGGAAACATGGCTATATTTATAAAACTAGCAAAGGAGCCAGTAGACAAGAGAGATCCAAGATTAGCGGAAACAATGGGATTGATCAAGGACGGAAGAGGTTGAGGAAAAGGATGGGGTTGTTTAGGGGCCTCCTCTTCCTGGGAGATGTGGAATGGGGAGTAAAACAGCTATAGGTCAGCATCCCTGTTTTTTTCACTGAAAAGTGAGGCTACATTCTTATCAGAGAAATAAGGAAGGTTGAGGAGTTGGGAGAAGAGTTGGAAAAGCTTGGTGTGGTGAGTGGGATAGGCCGTTGGGGAGCTCTGCAAAGACTGAAGGCCCAGCTGAGGGCATGGAACATAAAATTGTACTTAACCAGGCAGCCTAATGGCGTGGCTTTCTCTCTCCCTGCATTTATCAGTACTTGACTAGAAATGAAGGCCATCGCCTTACTTCAGAATAATTCTGGCATCAGTCATCAACCTATCCCCTTTTCCTAGTTCTGATGACTCGCTCTTTGGCCCTTGGAGAATCATTGGCCAGACTCATATAGATGGGTCACTGCTTTCCTTAGGGTGGGGATATGGGAAAGAGAGACGCCCAGATATTCCACAAGAGAACTAGGAGTTTAGAGGCCATTGTTTTGTTCAGTTTTGGGTCTGGTCGGGTCAAATCAGGGTTAGGACTGTAATAAGTTCATAGGTACCAAGGTGCAAGAAAGAGACAAAAGCAGGAAAGAGAGAGAGAGAGAGACCACAATTTGGGGTCTGAGGTAGTAGGGTCCTAATATTAGCCCTGGGTCCAGCCAGCTAGTCAGGAAGCACTGATTAAGTGCAGCCCGTGCCAAGGAAGCCCTGGGAAGAGAAAGACAGGCAAGTGTTCCTGCTGTCGAGGAATTGACAATCCGCTAGGTAGTCGTGGACACAGTTTGAGAATCGGCAGCAGATCATGGAGCTTACTTCTAGCTGATGTGGGCAAAGGAGAGGGTTTTGGTCTGGAAATACCCTAAGTCCAACAGGCACATAGTATTCATAAACAAGGAGAGGCAGGAATGGTGATTTTGGAAGGAAAGAATCCTAACAGCTAACAATTATGTGGCATCTACTGTGTGCGAAGAACATTAGAGTATTTGATCCTCACGACCACCCTGGAAGTTGGTAAACTGAGGCAAAGAAGTACTGTGATTTCCCTAGTGTCATAGAGCTAGTCAATGTGTGAGGCTGAATTTGAACTCAGATCTGCCTGGCGCCTGTCCATTGGGCCAGCTGGCTGCCTTTGGGATGGAAATTATGTTTCTGCCCTAGAAGCTTTTTCAGGCCCGAAAGATTAAGAACACAAGCAACTCTTGAGGTTGTGTAATGTCCAGCCATTGGGCTGCTGAGTGACGGGGATTGGGCCATCTCCATTTCAGATGACTAGTAGCGATCTCATTCCCTTCTCCCACCTACTTCTTTTTCCTTCTGAAGACTGAGATGGGGCAAAGAAGAAAGCTGAAAAGAAGAGCCGATGGAGAAAAGATGACTTATTTATTTATTTCGTGAGGTCCTTAGAGTCACACAGTTAGGGAGCTTCAAGTGTCTCCACTACACTACCAAACTTCCCCAAAAGAGAGCTTATCATCATAAATCAATTAAAATGGAATCGATTCCTTCATCAAAACTGAGGCTAAAAAGAGAATGCATCAGAAAGGAGAACTGAGGACCACGTTGGGCATTCAAGACGCCCTCAATGTAAAGATCTCACAGCACTAAGAATGGACAGATGTCATTCTCTGATGCAATTTGGAATTCTGCCCCAAAGTCATTCCGCTGTATCTCCTTTAAATTAATGGGAACATGAACTGGTGCTAAGGGAAGTGAGTAGTACCAGTTGTCCACAGCAATGGGATTATGCAGTGAAAGTCCAAGAAGATAATTTTACAGTTGAGGAAAATGAGGTAAACAGAAATTAAATGATCTGCCAGGGTGACACAGTTCATAAGTATCTGAGACCAGACTTAAATGCCAGCCTTCCTGACTCCAAGCCCAGCTCTCTATCTTTTGTATCACCAGGTAGATCTTAATTTTTAACAAGAATATAGTGAAATGGTTCCTTACACATGTATGAGGTAGGAATTGGGAAGAGAATTTTACAAGCTCTCCTAGTAAAGTATGGAAGTTCATTTTTTGTTTTTAGTTCTCTAAATTGGCCTTTAAATAGCATATACAGATTTGTAGTTGAGTAATTGCTTTTTGTAATTAGCTAATAACAAAGTATATTAAATGACAAATGTGCTTGAAAGTCAATTGCATATATTGCTTTGATTTTCTTATTTTTAAAAATAATTTATACATATTTTAAGGGAAGATCTCATTAAGTTTTTTTCCCCCCCTTACTCTGAAACACTTGATACATTCTCAAAGAAACTGTGAAAGACTGACCCAGGTAGCTAATCAGTTCTTTTGAATATCAGCCTCGTAGTAGAATAGTAATATCAATCAAAGATAAGATCAAACCAGCACACTTCAAAGAAAAAAGTATATTGTTCCCTGTCTATGTGGAATGTTTGTGATGATCCATGATTTTTTCAAAATGGCTTGTGTGAATGCATGGGTGATCATGGATCATGAAATCTCTCCTGCAGGAACCAAAACATAAAACCTTGATCTGATGATTACATCACTGATGAGCTGTGATTACAAGTTAGTGATGGAAGGAACCCTTCTGGTCTCTAAATGCCTCTGCCCATTGTTGGGAATAGATTTGCACATGCATGTTCCACATTTCTGAGGATTTGTAGACAATTTGACAGGTGGAGAAACTAAATATGTTCTACTTAGTCGAAAGCACTCAGAAACTAATTTATTTATTCATTGCTTGAATACCAAACCATGATTTTTGGGAATCACTATAGAAAGAAACTTGTTACACTTCAATTATGTTGGTCTATACCTGGTTTCTGGCAAATTGCTTTTCAGTTTTTGTCAGATAATGATTTCTTGTCTTAAAAGCTTGGATCTTTATGTTTATCAAACACTAGCTTACTATGGTGTTTTCTTATTCTGTATTATGTACCTAGTCTATTCCACTAATTCACCACTCTGTTTCTTAGCCAGATTGTTTTGATGATGAGAACTTTGAAATATAATTTTGAGATCTGGGACTGCTAAGCTACTTTCCTTTACGATTTGTTTAAATTATCTCCAGTCATTTAGATCTGACTTTATTTGTGTGAAAAATGCTTTGCAACTGTGTTTATATAATTCCTAGGTTTGTCCTAGCAGAATGTTGTCTGCAGTTATTTTAAATGGCATTCTCTATTTTTTTCCTGCTTGGCTTTGTGAGTAATATTTGGAAATGCTGATGAGTTATGTGGGTTTATTTTCTATCTTGCAACTTTGCTAAAGTTGTTCAAAAAGTTTTTTAAAACTGATTCTCTAGTGTTCTCTAGTTATACTATTATCTGCAGAGTGATAGTTTTGTTTTCTCATTGACTATTTTTATTCCTTTAATTTCTTTTTCTCTTATTGCCATAGCTTGCATTTCTTTTTTTTTTTTAAATTAAAGCTTTTTATTTGCAAAACATATGTATGGGTAATTCTTCAACACTGACCCTTACAAAGCTTTCTGTTACAAATTCCGCCCCCCCCCAGTCCCCACCCCTCCCCTAGATGGCAGAAAATCCACTACATGTTAATTATGTTAAAATACTTGACAAATGGAATATATGTATACATATTTCCACACATCTTGCGGTGCAAGAAAAATCATATCTACAAGAAAAAAAATCTGAGAAAGGAAACCCAATGCAAGCAAATATCAATAGAGAGCATGAAAATGTTATGTTGTGGTCCACATTTCATATCCCTCTCTCTGGGTGTATATGGCTTTCTTCACTGGACAATTGGAATTGGTTTGAAACATTTCATTGTTGAAGAGAGCCATGTGCATCAGAATTGACCATCATATAGTCTTGTTGCCATGTATAATGGTCTCCTGGTTCGGCTCATTTTGCTCAGCATCAGTTCATGCAAGTCTCTCCAGGCCTCTCTGAAATCGTCCTGCTGGTCATTTCTTACAGAACAATAATATTCCATAACATTCATGTACCATAATTTATTCAGCCACTCTCCAATTGATGGGCATCCCTTCAGTTTCCAGTTTCTAGCCACTACAAAAAGGGCTGCCACAAATATTTTTGCACATGTGGATCTCTTTCCTTCCTTTAAGATTTCTTTGGGATATAGGTCCAATAGAAACACTGCTGGGTCAAAGGGCATAGTTCCAAATTGCTGTCCAGAATGGTTGGATCCATTCACAGTTCCACCAACAATGTATCAGTGTCCCAGTTTTCCCACATCCCCTCCAACATTTGTCATTATCTTTTCCTGTCATCTTAGCCAATCTGACAGGTGTGTGGTGGTATCTCAGAGTTGTCTTAATTTGCATTTCTCTGATCAATAGTGATTTGGAGCACCTTTCCATATGACTAGAAATAGTTTTAATTTCTTCATCTGAAATTTGTTCATATCCTTTGACCATTTATCGATTGGAGAGTGACTTGAATTCTTATAAATGTGATACAATTCTATATATATTTTAGAAATGAGGCCTTTATCAGAACCATTAAATGTAAAGATGATTACCCAATTTATTGCTTCCCTCCTAATCTTGTCTGCATTAATTTTGTCTGTACAAAAATTTTTTAACTTAATATAGTCAAAATTTATCCACCCATTTAGATCTTATCTTGGTATGTGGGTCAAGCCCTAATTTCTTCCACACTAGTTTCCAATTTTCCCAGCAATTTTTGTCAAATAGTGAGTACTTAACCCAAAAGCTGGGGTCTTTGGGTTTATCAAACACTAAATTGCCTAGTTATTGCCTAGTTTGTCCTGTGATCCTATCCTATGCCACTGGTCGACTACTCTTATTTCTTAGCCAGTACCATATGGTTTTGATGACCACTGCTTTATAATATAGTTTTAGATCTGTACAGCAAGGCCACCTTCATTGGCCTTTTTTTTTTTTTTTCATTAATTACCTTGAAATTCTTGACCTTTTGTTTTTCCAAATAAAGTTTGCTACTATTTTTTCTAGATCTGTAAAATCATTTCTTGGGAGTTTGATCGGTATGGCACTAAATGAGTAAATTAGTTTGGGTAGTATTGTCATTTTTATTATATTCGCTCGGCCTACCCATGAGCACTTGATGTTTTTCCAACTGATTAGGTCTGACTTTATTTGTGTGGAGAGTGTTTTGTAGTTTAGTTCATATAGATCCTGACTTTCCCTTGGCAGATAGATTTCCAAATATTTTCTACTATCAACAGTTATTTTGTAAGGAATTTCTTTTTATGTCTCTTGCTGCTGAACTTTGTTGGTAATATATAAAAATGCTGATGATTTATGTGGATTAATTTTGAATCCTGCAACTTTGCTAAAGTTGTAAATTGTTTCTAGTAGTTTTTTAGTTGAGTCTCTAGGGTTCTCTAAGCATACCATCATGTCATCTGCAAAGACTGATAAAGTGGTTTCCTCATTACCTACTCTAATTCCTTTTATCTCTTTTTCTTCTCTTATTGCCAAAGCTAACATTTCTAATACAATATTAAATAGTAATGGTGACGGTGGGCAGCCTTATTTCACTCCTGATCTTATTGGGAATGGTTCTACTTTGTCTCCATTACATATGATGCTTGCTGGTGGTTTTAAGTAGATGCTACTAATCATTTTAAGGAAAAGCCCATTTATTCCTATACTCTCTAGTGTTTTTAATAGGAATGAGTGTTGGATTTTATCGAATGCTTTTTCTGCATCTATGGAGATAATCATATGGTTTTTGTTAGTTTGGTTAGTAATATAATTAATTATGCTGATAGTTTTCCTAATATTGAACCAGCCCTGTATTCCTGGTATAAATCCTACTTGGTCATAGTGTATTATTCTGGAGATGACTTTCTGTAATCTCATTGCTAATATCTTATTTAAAATTTTTGCTTCAATGTTCATTAGGGAAATTGGTCTATAGTTTTCTTTCTCTGTTTTCACCCTACCTGGTTTAATAGCTTGCATTTCTAATGCTATATTGAATAATAGCATTGATCACGACCATCCTTGCTTCATCCTTGATCTTACTGAGATTTATTACAATGCTTGCTAATAATTTTAGATAGATAACTACTTAACATTTTAAGGGAAACGCCATTAATTTTTATGTTTTCTAGTACTTTTTGTAAGAATGAGTGTTATATTTTGTCAAAAGTTTTGTATCGAGATAAACATTTGATTTTCGTTGGGTTTTTTTTTTTTTTGATGTGATTATTTCTGATAGTCTTCATAATATTGAAACTGCCTGGCATTTCTGGTAGAAATCCCACTTTTGGATAGTTTTACTATTTATCTCTTATTATAATTCATTTAACTTTTCTTTTAGAATTTGGATGCTCACACATACTCGATTTGTCAAGAATGTTAACATAATTAGCATGTATTAGATTTCCTGCCATCTAGAGAAAGGGGTGAGTGGGTAGGAGGGAAAAATTGGTAATAGAAAGCTTTGCAAGGGTCAATGTTGAAAAATTACCCAAGCATATGTTCTGCAAATAAAAAGCTTTAATAAAAATGAAAAAAAATTTGAATGCTCCACCATTTTATATGATCCATTTTTGCAAAATGTATTTTTCCTACTTATCTCTTTTGACTAAGATTTTTTATGCTGCAGTTATACACTTGCTTGTTTTTTTCCAGTGTGCTGGTGTATTTATTAGAAAATTGAGCTTAAGGTGTCACTAAGGTTTTTTACCTCAAAACATTTAAAACAGAATCATCAACTCCCAAGGAATTTTTGATCCCCTAAATGGAAAATGTTGCTGAAGGACTTATAGTAAAGCATGCTGTCTAGAAATAATATTGTGGAACAAGGGAAATATATAGATTTTTTTATTAATACTTTTTATTTGCAAAACATATGTATGGGTAATTCCTAAACATTAACCCTTACAAAGCTTTCTGTTACGAATTTTCCCCCCTACTCCCCACCTCTCCCCTAGATGGCAGGATATCCACTACATGATAATTAT
>JAJPUD010029772.1:0-13653 GCA_023553655.1 Myrmecobius fasciatus
CTGAGATACCACTACACACCTGTCAGATTGGCTAAAATGACAGGAAATGATAATGATAACTGTTGGAGGGGATGTGGGAAAACTGGGACACTGATACATTGTTGGTGGAACTGTGAACGGATCCAACCATTCTGGAGAGCAATTTGGAGCTATGCTCAAAAAGTTATCAAACTGTGCATACCCTTTGACCCAGCAGTGTTTCTACTGGGCCTATATCCCAAAGAGATCTTAAAGGAGGGAAAGGGACCCACATGTGCAAAAATGTTTGTGGCAGCCCTTTTTGTAGTGGCAAGAAACTGGAAATTGAAAAGATGCCCATTAATTGGAGAATGGCTGAATAAATTATGGTATATGAATGTTATGGAATATTATTGTTCTGTAAGAAATGACCAACAGGAGGATTTCAGAGAGGATTGGAGAGACTTGCATGAACTGTTGCTGAGTGAAATCAGCAGAACCAGGAGAACATTATACACAGCAACAAGACTATACGATGATCAATTGTGATGGACATGGTTCTCTTCAACAATGATGTGATTCAAACCAGTTGTTCTGCGATGAAGATAGTAATATACATCTAGAGAGAGGCCTGTGGGAACTGAGAGTGAACCACAACACAGCATTTTAACACTTTCTGTGAATATTTCCATGCATTTTGTTTTCCTTCTTAGATTGTTTTTTTTCTTTTTCTCTTTCTAGATCTGATGTTTCTTGTGCAGTAAGATAACTGTATAGATATGTATACATGTATTGTATTTGTCATATAATTTATCCTATTTAGCATGTATTAGATTACCTGTCATCTAGGGGTGGGGGGTGGAGGGAAGGAGGGGAAAAGCTTGGGAAAAAAATTTTTGCAAAGGTCAATGTTGAAAGGTAACTCATATGTTTTGTAAATAAAAAGCTTTATATTAAAAAAAAAAAAAGAAAAACCATCCATGTTGAATTTGGTGAAGATTTGCCCTTCTATGGACTACTCTAGTTCAATTGCTTTTCTGCACTCCAGGGAATTTGACCATGAATAATAGTACCATCTGAAGGAATGAGCTAGGAGCAGCTCTGAACGTTAAAGGGCTTTTTAGTGCTGAAGATGCTAAATTTCTGTTTGTTTGTCATGTAGCTCTTCAACAGTAAACTCTGTGAAGGAAATCATGTTAAAAGGTTTCCAGAAAAGGGTGCATTCAGTTTCAAAGTCTGAGTTTACCTATAATAACTGCATGCCATGTGAATGCAGGAAAACACTATTTACACAAATATCGTAAAGACTTAGTTTTCACTGCATGCAATTTACATTAATGAATATAATTTTACTAATACACTCAAACTTTAACATTTACAAGTGCAAATAGATTAACAGAGATCAGGTGCATCTGCATACCAGCTGCTTAAATAAACCAATATTTAGAACATACAATTTGAACTCAAACCTAAATCTATCCCCTCCCATAGATAACTTCTGTATAGTTTTTTTTAGTACTTTAATCACCAACTTAACCTCTCTATTATATGTTTTCCCCATAATTTTGGCTTTTGTGCATTCATATATGTAAAGAAGGATGATCTTTGCTTGTTTGCCATTTCTCATGGTTGGAAAAATTGGGTAGTTTTGCTCTTCACACTCCATAGATGAAATTATTTTGAATACAGATGTGCATTTAGGTAATAAGACTTAGAAGGCCGATTCCTTTAGTGAAATTGTAACACAGAGAATATTCTACATGTCAATAGACAGTGGCTAAATTTGTGTTTCTTAAGGGACAATTTCATTGCATGAAAAGAAAGAGCTTAGTCTATTCTAGAGGACCTAGGATACTCTTACCATAATCACAATTAAATGTAAGTCACAAGATTAAATGCTAGGAAGGCAAAAAAGACATCGATGTGGTTGTTAAATAAACTTGTGCTCCTTTTTATTTTTAAATATAAATATCATTTCAACCCTGCAATTGATGAATTTGACTCCACAGATCCTGTTTCACCTTTGGTATAGAAGAGATTCTCAAATAATTATCAGAAGTGTTAGCTTTAACTCTGAACACTTCTGTTTATACATTGTGACTTCATCTATAAAACAGTCTTCAAGGAATAATCAACAGCCCAAGCCAAGCATTATAATTAGGCTCACTCTACTTTGAGTAATAACATTTTGTCAGCACAATATCTTTTTCTGTAATTTTATCTAATTTCTTTAGTCACACTCAAATTCAGTCATTACTCAGCTTGCATTTAGTGTGAGCATCTTTTAATTTTCTGTTTTGCTATTTGAATAGCATTAGGAATAAATGCTCATTTTTACCATACCTCATCAGAAATGACCATATAGTAGCAGAGAGCAATAAATGAAACTAAATTCCTTTTGGTGAGCACACATTTTCTTGACTAACCTAAAAGATATATGTAGAAAGTAATCTAATTTGGGAAACAGAAAAATACTTTGACTAACCAAGGGAAATCTGGGCATGTCTTTGACCCTTCTTCTAAAGGATATTTTGTTATATAGCCTGTTGAATTGTAGGAAGGTTCATGATTTAGGAGTTAGGAAAGCTTACCTTTAGTCCTGGTTTCTCTATTAATTAGCCATGGGGCTTCATTGAAGTACTATCTTCTTCAAGATTCCTTTTCCTCATCTATTAAATGGAGATAGCAATGTATTCCATATTGTTTTCACAAGACTATGGTGAGAAAGGAAAAAAGAGGAAATATATTAAAGATATTTGAAAAAAATGAAGATATTAAAAATGGAAGAGCAAGTACAAGTTAAAACATTATTAGAATTCCTACATAATAAAGGAATCTCTGATGCCATTGCTCTTAAGGTTTTCTATCATATTGATCTTTCTAAATGAATACTTTTATCATGTTTTCTGCTTAACTAGCTTTTAATTGATTCCTGAATTAATGAAATTACTGGATCCCTGAATTAGTGAAATTAATTCAGTCTAAATCACTTTAGATCTACAAGCTTTCTCTAATTAGGCCCATTTGTGGCTTAGAAGACAGAATATTGTGATAGAAGTTGAGAAAAATCTGAGTTCAAATTCTTCCTTACATATTTATGTATGTGTGAGCTTGGGCAAGATAATTAGCCTCTTTTAAAATTCTCATCTGTAAAATGAAGGTTTTGGACATAATGGCATCTAAAGTCTCTGAGTTTTAGATGTATTCTTCTTTGACTTATTAAGCACATAGTATTTACAAACTCCCAAGTTTGGGTTTTAAAGGTAAACAATAAAGTAGTTCTTTTTCAAAGGAACTTACATTGTACTGGGGAAAGACTCCCTTCTTATGTGGATAGGTATATATAAATAACCTGCAATAATTGATGAGGGGAGTTTGGGTAAGAAGGGAGGTGAGAGAAGAATACAAACAACCAGGAAAATAGGAAAGGGCTTCATTTTTGAACTGAAGAAACTAGGAATTCCTTGGGACTCAGGTGAGAGGGAAGAGCATTTCTTGCTTGGGGCACAGTTTGTGCAAAGGAAAGAGAGAGAATATTATGTTAGAAGATATAGCAAGTAAGTATGCTAGATTGGCTAAAATGGAAGATATAAAGAGTAATGCATAGCAATAAATTTAGAAAGAAAATATAAGATTATGAAGGGCGTTAAATGCCAAATAGAAGAGCATTTTTATCCTGGAAACAATAGGGAATCACTAAAACTCCTTGTGGAATGGTGTGAGATGATCAGACAAGGGAAGATCCTTATCTTGGTATTTGAATTTAATATGGTTTGCCTCCAATGTATCTTTCTAAACTTATCTTCCACTATTCCACTCTACAAACTTGATATTTAAACCAGACGAATCTAAGCATACTCTCCTGACTACATGATGAATATTTCAATCCTGATACCTTGATTCATCCATTTTACTACAATACAATGATTTCTCTGATCACCTCCATTTAACCACATCCTACCATTTTTAAGTTCCATCTTAAAGACTACCTTCATTATGCACCTAGGAAGCCTTACCCAATCATTCTAGCTTACAGTGATATCTTTTGTCTTTGCAGTTATAGCATTTTTATCTGTATACCTCTAATTTTATATTTATCATACAATGCTTTATAACATTTATTGTATTGTTGTTTGTTGTTGGCATATATATATATCATATTTTCCACCTAGTGTATAAGATAGAAACCAGTTCTTATCACTACAGTATGCAAATAATTCACATGTATTTAGTATTCTATGGTGACACAGAATTTTACATATTATTTAATTCTGTCCTTACATTAGCCATAAATAGTTATAATAGCACAATAACTATAAAGTGCAGACTCCAAAATTCGCATTTTATAAATGAGGCAATTGAGATTCAGAGTTGGGTGATGACCAAGATCACATATTTGGTAACTTAGTGGATCAGGATTCAAACTTAGGGCTACTATTTCTTAGTGTGATGCTCCTTCATATATACTATTCTGCTTCCTACAGACTATGCTTCTAATACTAAATTTTCTCTATAGTGCCTAAATTCATTCCCAATACAGAACCATGAATCTGGTATTAAATAATTTCCTTTTGAATCAATGAGTAAATACACAATTTTAACAATAATTAATACACCAGATTAGCATCTAAACAAACCAACTTGGAAAACCCTGTGCAAGCTGTGACAATAATATTCAATCTGTATTTATATTATATTTAACATGATCTTTATATCTTCATTCCTGATTCCTAATTTTATGAACTACATGACTTTGATTAAGTCATTTCAACATCCATGCTTCAATTTCCTGAGGAAAGACTTAAGAAATACTTGTAAAAAAAATAGTGAAGGTGAACAGGCAACACTGATTTGGTTTTATTTTCTGTTGTATGGTGACTTCATCTGTGTCTGATTTTTTTTTGTTATTCTATTTTTGGGATTCTCTTGTCAAACTCTGGCTTGTTTTACTATTTCTTTCTCCAGCTCATTTTTACAAAGGAGGAATTTAGGCAAATAACCCAAAGTGATTTGAACAGAATCACACAGCTAGTAAGTGTCTAAGTCTGAATTTAAACTTGAAAACGAGTCTTCCTGACTCCAAGTCCAGTGCTCTATGCACTGCACTCCTAGTTGCTTCATTAATTGACTGAGATCTCTAATGAAGCTAGATACATTGCCTAAGTGGGTGGGAGGATGGTGCAGTGGCAAGAATGTTAAATTTGGAATAAAGAAGACCTGACTATGATTCCTATCTCAGGCACTTGGTAGCTATGTGACTCTGGGCAAAATACTTAACTTCTTAAAGCCTCAGTCGATTCATCTATAAATCTGAGAAGATGGTAGTTCCCCATAGGTTTATGGTGATGATCAAATAAAATAACCAGTAAAGGTATTTGCAATTATTAAAAAACTATATGAATACTACAGTTGCTGTTTTGCAATGATTTCTGCTGAGACATGTGAATTCTACCAAACATTCAAAGAACAATTATTGGAATTAATTTCAATACTATATTCTAATACTATATAAACTATTTGAAAAAAAATAGGGAAAGAAGGTCTTCTCCCAAATTCCTTTCATGACACAGATATGGTGCTGATAGCTAAACCAGGTAGGGTGAAAACAGAGAAAGAAAAGTATAGACCGATTTCCATAATGAATATTGATAAAAAATCTTAAATAAAATATTAGCAACAAGATTACAGAAAGTCATCCCCAGGATAATACACCATAACCAAGTAGGATTTATACCAGGAATGCAGGGCTGGTTCAATATTAAGAAAACTGTCAGCATAATCAACTATATTAATAACCAAACTAACAAAAATTATATGATTATCTCAATAGATGCAGAAAAAGCATTTGATAAAATCCAACACCGATTCCTGTTAAAAACAGTAGAGAGTATAGGCATAAATGTACTTTTCCTTAAAATGATCAGTAGCATCTATTTAAAACCATCATCAAGCATCATATGTAATGGGAACAAACTAGAACCATTCCCAATAAGACCAGGAGTGAAACAAGGCTGCCCACTGTCACCATTACTATTTAATATTGTATTAGAAATGTTAGCTTTGGCAGTAAGAGAAGAAAAAGAGACTAAAGAATTAGAGTAGGTAATGAGGAAATCAAATTATCACTCTTTGCAGATGGCATGATGGTATAATTAGAGAACCCTAGAGACTCAACAAAAAAATCTACTAGAAATAATTCACAACTTTAGCAAAGTTGCAGGATACAAAATAAATCCACATAAATCATCAGCATTTTTATATATTACCAACAAAGTTCAGCAGCAAGAGATATGAAAAGAAATTCGATTCAAAATAACTGTTGATAGTATAAAATGTTTGGGAATATACCTACCAAGGGAAAGTCAGGAACTATACAAACAAAACAAACACTTTCCACACAAATAAAATCAGACCAAATCAGTTGGAAAAATATCAAGTGCTCAAGGGTAGGCCAAGCGAATATAATAAAAATGACAATACTACTTAAATTAATCTACTTATTTAGTGCCACACCAATCAAACTCCCAAGAAATTATTTTGCAGATCTAGAAAAATTAGTAGCAAAGTTTATCTGAAAGAACAAAAGGTCAAGAATTTCAAGGGAATTAATAATAATAAAAAAGTGCTGACGAAGGGGACCTAGCTGTACCAGTTCTAAAACTTATTATAAAGCAGTGGTCATCAAAACCATTTGGTACTGGCTTAGAAATAGAGTAGTCGATCAGTGGCATAGGATAGGATCACAGGACAAACTAGACAATAACTATAGCAATTTAGTGTTTGATAAACCCAAAGACCCCAGCTTTTGGGATAAGTACTCATTATTTGACAAAAACTGCTGGGAAAATTGGAAACTAGTGTGGAAGAAATTAGGGCTTGACCCACATCTAACATCACATACTAAGATATGAACTAAATGGGATGATGATTTAGACATAAAGAGTGATGTTATAAGCAAATTAGAGAAACATAGGATAGTTTACCTCTCAGATCTGTGGAGAAGGAAGGAATTTGTGTCCAAAGAAGAACCGGAACTCTTAATTGAACACCAGAAAGATAATTTTGATTACATTAAGTTAAAAAGTTTTTGTACAAACAAAACTAATTCAGACAAGATTAGGAGGGAAGTAATAAATTGGGAAATCATTTTTACATTTAAGGGTTCTGATAAAGGCCTCATTTTAAAAATATACAGAGAATTTACTCAAATTTACAAGAGTTCAAGCCACTCTCCAACTTTTAAAT
Organism: Myrmecobius fasciatus; assembly: GCA_023553655.1. Lineage (NCBI taxonomy): Eukaryota > Metazoa > Chordata > Mammalia > Dasyuromorphia > Myrmecobiidae > Myrmecobius > Myrmecobius fasciatus. The sequence continues at coordinate 7,204 of JAJPUD010029772.1, forward strand.
GGTCAAAGGTATGAACAGACAATTTTCAGATGATGAAATTAAAACTATTTCTGGTCATATGAAAAGGTGCTCCAAATCACTATTGATCAGAGAAATGCAAATTAAGACATCTCTGAGATACCACTACACACCTGTCAGATTGGCTAAAATGACAGGAAAAGATAAAGACGAATGTTGGAGGGGATGCAGAAAAGCTGGGACACTGATACATTGTTGGTGGAACTGTGAATGGATCCAAACATTCTGGAGAGCAGTCTGGAACTATGCTCAAAGTTATCAAACTCTGCATACCATTTGACCCAGAAATGTTTTTGTTGGGTCTATATCCAAAAGAGATCTTAAAGGAAGGAAAGGGACCTGCGTTTGCAAAAATGTTTGTGGCAGCTTTTTTTGTAGTGGCTAGGAACTGGAAACTGAATGGATGCCAATCCATTGGAGAATGGCTGAATAAATTATGGTATATGAATGTCATGGAATATTATGGTTCTGTAAGAAATGACCAGCCGGATGATTTCAGAGAGGCCTGGAGCGACTTGCATGAACTGATGCTAAGTGAAATGAGCAGAACCAAGGAGATCATTTAATGATGATCAATTCTGATGGACATGTTTTTCTTCAACAATGAAATGTTTCAAACCAGTTCCAATTGTTTAGTGATGAAGGGAGAGGCCTGTGGGATCTGAGTGTGGGCGACAACATGGCATTTTCATGCTTTTTGTTGATGTTTGCTTGCATTTTGTTTTCTTTCTCAGGTTTTTTTTTTCTTGTAGATCAAATTTTGATTGTACAGCAAGATAATTGTATATATATGTATATTTGACTTATCTTATATTTTAACATAATTAAGATGTATTCTACTGCCATCTAGGGAAGGGGGTGACGGCAAGGAAAGAAAAATTTGGAACAGAAAGCTTTGCAAGGGTCAATGTTGAAAAATTACCCATTCATATGTTTTGCAAATAAAAAGCTTTAATGAAAAAAGAGTTCTTTTCCTTTTACCTTTTTATGTTTCTCTTGATTTCTTTGTTTGGAGATCAAATTTTTTGTTCATCATAAATAGGTGAAATTCACCTGTGTCATTGAATGTTCATTTTTTTCTCCAAAAGATAATGCCCATTTTAGCTGGATAGTTTATTCTTGGTTGTAATCAAACCTCTTTTGTCTTTCAGAATATCAGATTCCAGGCCCTTCTATCATTTAAGGTGGAAGCTGCTAAGTACTGGGTAATCATGATTGTGGCTCCTCAGTATTTAAATTGTTTCTTTCTGGCTGCTTGTAATATTTTTTCCTTGGTCTGATAGTTCTGAAATTAGCCACCATATTCCTTGGAGTTTTTATTTTGCGGGCTCTTTCAGGGGGCGATTGATAATTCTTTCAAGGCTATTTTACTTTCTGATTCTAGAACATCAGGGTAGTTTTCCTTTATGATTTCCTGTAAGATGTCTGGGTTCTTCTTCTTCTTCTTCTTTTTTTTTTTTTTCATCATGGCTTTCAGGAAGTCCAATAATCCTTAGATTGTCTCTCCTAGATCTATTTTCCAGATCAGTTGTTTTTTCCTAGGAGTTGAGTCATTCACTTCCATTTGTTCAATTCTAATTTTTAGTGTATTTTTTTGTTTCCTTTTTACCTCCTTTTGTATTTGACCAATTGTTTTGTTCATTGCATTTTTATTTCCATTTTACAAATTTTGTTTTTCAATGAATTGGTATCTTTTTCATATCTATTTTGTAAGACTATGTTATATGGTTTTTTTTTTCCATTTCATCAAATCTATTTTGTAGGGAGTTTGATGCTTTTCCCATCCTTTCTTGCAAAGATATCATTTCCTTTCCCCATTTTTCTCCTAACTCTCTTTTAAGATCCTTTATGCAATCTTCCAAGAAAGCCTTGTGAAATGGGGACCAGCTCATATTTCCCTTTGGGGCTTCATCTGCAGTTGCTTTGCCTTTAGGAACTTCAGGATTTGAGGTCTGTTCTCTCTCTCCATAAAAGTTGTCTATGGTCAGAGTTCTTTTTGCTTTTTTATTCAATTTTTTAAGGGTTAAAATCTGCTCTTAAGGCAAAAGAGCAATAGCTGCTTTAATTTGTCATGGCCCACTTTTTCTGATTGACTTCTGGTGCTGGATAATTGTGGCCAGGTGTTGAGTTCTTCCAGGGCTCAGCAGCTTACAACTTGCCTTTTGTATTTGCTTTTGGGTGTTTTATAACAAATCTGCTAACACCTGCTTATAACCGGGATAGAGTAGCCTAAGAGCCTCCTAGAAGATTCCCTGGACCGATGCAAAACTCTGGCTCTCCACCCCATCTCCTTGTCTTGGGCTCCTTGTGCTATGGTCTGGGCTCCCTAGGCTGTCCCCCTCAATTGAAACAGATCTGTTATGAAGTTCTTTTTAGGTATCTTATTCTGGGAATGAGTTGTACTCCAGATTTTTGTGGGTTTTGTCACTACATTACCAGTTTAGAGGTTTAATCTACTTTTGGTTTGAGAGAACTTCAGAGAAGATCACAGAAAGTTGTGTCTGCTCTCTGCCATCTTGGCTCTGTCCCAGTACCTATTTTCCTAGGCTGAGTTGAGTGCAAAATGAGATTATACATATAAAACACTTTTTAAGCCTTAAGTACTGCATAAATCCTAATTCTTATTGTTTAATAAATTCCTAAAATAGCTTTGAATTATATTGGAAGTTACTAAGTGAACCGATAATATGATTTCCTTTGGTTTCACAACTCATATAGTTCCAGGGTCTCTGTTTTGCTTTACATTTAAGGATGCCTTTCTTGCTTCATCTGACAATACAAAAATACTTGTTCATAGCTCAGAATATAATGGCTCTATGAACATTTAAAGGATTGTAATAGATCAGACTTTTTTAGAGGAAAGGGTGAAGGTTTTGTCAAATTTTGGTTGATATTGGGCAAACTTACTCATGATTAATATTATTGTTCTATTGTTTTTCAGAAATGGCCAACCCTCTGACCTTATTTGGAGTTTCCTTGTCAGTGATACTGAAGTTCTTTGCCATTTTCTTCTCCAAATCACTTAACAGATGAGCATACTGAGGTAAACAGCATTGATTTACCTAGGATTACACAGCTAATTAGTATTTGAGGCCAGAAGCTGAGTCTTCCCCATCCCAGGTCCCTGGACTTAATTTACAATGCTGCCTTAAAGATTACTGTTGTCCAAAAATACAATATGGGACCTCAGGAAATGGTGGGGTTTTTTTTGATTCTGTGAGTTTTTCACATATCTGTTGAAGGACAATTTGTTGGGGATACTTAGAAGGATACTATTTCCCAATAGGTAGACCTTATCAGTCTCTGAATATATTTCAATTTTGAGATGCTGCAGCACTCTTGTACCAAGCACTATGGGTAATGGGAAGATGCATAATATATAGTTTTTAATCTAATAGAAGTTCTCACCTAATTGGAAATATATGATATAACCATATGAAAGAGTAATTAATAATACTCTACTGCCAGTATTGCCAAGTGAATAAATAAACAAGTGGATGATACAGATTGAACTTAAATTCTTAGTGTTTTTGGGCATAGCTCTGGGGCTCAAGGTGACAAAGACACCATGGAGCAGTTGAAGGAATTTTGAATTTAAAATCAGATGATCTGAGTTATGATCCCATCTCTGCTGGTTACTAACTGGATGGCTTTGGACAAGTTTCTTAATATCTCTGGTATTCTATTTCCTCATCTATAAAATAAAAGGGCTGTACCAGAAAATTTCTAAGGTCTTATCTATACATCTAGAATCTTAAGATCTCATGACTTCAAAGGAGAGGTGCGATATAAACTGAAGCATGAGCAGAATTTTGATAGATGGAGAAAAGTGAGATGTACATTTCGTGCAAAGAAATATCCTAATGTAAGGTTTAGAGGTGGCAATGAGGATAGTTTATGTGACAGAGTGAGAAGATAAATCCAGATGCATTTGACTATGTACAGGGATATATGAAAGAATAATAGGTAAGGTGGGCCAAATTAATTGTTTTGTTTTGTTTGTTTTTGCAATGCAATTAGGGTTAAGTGGCAAGCCACCTGGATTGCCCAGGGTCATGCAGCTAGGAATTGCTAAATATCTGAGGTGGAATTTAAACTAGGACGCTCCTGACTACAAGGCTGATGCTCTATCCACTGAACTATCTTCCCTGGTTTTTTTTTTTTTTTGTTTGTTTGTTTGTTTTGTTTTAATTTTGTTTTGTTTGGGTTGGTATGGGGCATATTATTTGGAACCATGAGCAATGATATCCTGGAGTCAGCTCATAGTGGAGTCAATTGTTAAATCTGCAGTGATACTTTACAACTCTGAAATAGAAATTTCCCTAAAAATCAGAGTCTGATTTGCCATTTTGTTGATTGTCTAGACCAAGGCTAGGCAAACAAGACTTGAAATTGGTATCCTCATCTATTTATAAAGGGTCCTCAAACTAAGAAAGGTCTTTATATTTAAATACAAACTTCCATCCTTGCATTTTGCAGAAGTTGAAACAAGCCTCAAAGAGAGCTTTCTGGGAAAGACTATCCTTCTAAGTATCCCAAAACAAATGATTCTTTAACAGATATGTGAAAAACTCCAGAAATAAAAAAACACCCCAAAACACCATTTCCTGAGGCACCACATTTCATTTTTGTTCAACAGTAATCTTTAAGACAGTTAGGCAGCATAGTAGATTAAGTCCAGAAGCCTGGAGTGAGGAAGACTCAGCTTCCTGAGTTCAAATCTTGTCTCACAAACAGCAAAAATCTGGATTTTGAATCCAGTACTCTGAGTTCAGGGTGACAGATCAGTGAAACTTTGGAAAGAGACAAAAAGAACAAGTCTTAGGGAGAAACTTGAGTAAATCCCTCTCTCAGTATCCCAAGAACATCTTGGCTTAAGGGTCAGGGTCAGAGTTTGAGTTATCTCCAAGATCTCAGATCAATCAATGCTACATTTTCAGTGTGGCATCAAGGGATGTATACCAATTATATACAGTTTTATAAAGAGGCTTTCTCTTTTCATAAATGGCAGTTCCTTGGAGGGTTAGGTCATAACCCACAATGGTCAAAACAAGAAAGCTGCATGATCTGCAATTCTTGCGTTCATATCTAAATATAAGACTTAAGGCATAGCTCACAGCTGCGCAAAAAAGAGTCACTGGGTTGGATTGGTCATAATTTATTGACCCCTGATCTAGACTTAAACAAGTGATGGGGAAAGCATTAATAAAGTGAATGCAATTGAAAAGTGTGTCATGTGGGGGGCAGAGCCAAGATGGCAGAGTGAAAAGGTGACTCTCTGCTTCCTCCTCTGATCTTCTCTCAAATCAACAATAAAATAAGCCTCTGAACTGATCTTCAAGTCAACAAACTCAGAAATATTTGGACACTGTTTGCTGATATCTCTGAAAAACTTCACATCAGGTTTGTCTAACTCGGACAGAGGGATAAACAGAGGACTCTGGTGTCAGAGGACTCTGTTGTAGGCTGGAAGTGAGGGTGGGTCTCAGCTCAGCTCATCGTGGCAAAAATTCCAAACTCCAAACTCCAAATTCCAAACACCTGGAGTTTATCTGAGGAGCTCCAGACACTCTGCCCTGATTGGGGGCAGGTGTTCCGGCAGACTTGCCTTGTTTAAGGAATAATTCAGACTTAGTCCTAGCCCCCACCGGCCCAGTACCTTAAGTTAATTCCACGAAGTGGCCCAGGGCAAAGATCTCCAGCCGCCATTTCAGCTGCCGTTTTTTTTTTCCCCTACCTTAAAGAGATATCCACGCTGTCTAAAAAATAAAAGAAATGAAGAAGCAAAAGAGAGCTCTCACCAGAGACAGCTTTTATCTATAAAAAGAAGGGATGACCCCAGATCCTGAGGTTCCTTTAGACAAAGTTCCAGAAGAAGTTATTAAAGACCATCACTGGTCACTTTCTGGAAGATTGCATAAAGAACATCAAAAGAGAGCTGGAGGATAAATGGGAAAATAAACTGAAATCAGTGCAAGAAGGATATGATGCCCTGCAAAAGAGATATGAAAAAGACACCAATTTATTGAAAAATGAAATTGGTGAAGTGGAAAAAGAGTGCAATGAACAAAAAAATTCAATTGGCCAGTTACAAAAGGAGTTTAAAAAGGTAACTGAAGAAAACAACACTTTAAAAATAAGAATTAGATCTAGGAGAGACAATCTAAGGATGATTGGACTTCCTGAAAGCCATGATGAAAAAAAAGAATCTAAACACTATCTTCCAGGAAATCCTGAAAGAAAACTGCCCTGAGATTGTAGAATCAGAAGGCAAAAATCACCATTGAAAGAATTCACTGATCACCTACTGAAAGAGAACCCAAAATTAAAACCCCAAGGAATATCGTGGCTAAATGTCAGGACTATAGCACCAAGGAAAAGATTCTGCTAGCAGCTAGAAAGAAACAATTCAAATACCAAGGATTGATAATT
>JAJPUD010029774.1:0-13648 GCA_023553655.1 Myrmecobius fasciatus
AATTGGAAAAAGACAACAATTCACTGAAAAATAAAACTGGCAAAATGGAAAAAGAATGCATTGAATCAAGAAATTCAAATGGCCAGCTACAAAAGGAGCTAAAAAGTTAACTGAAGGAAATAATACTTTAAAAATTAAAATTGAACAAATAAAAGTAAATGACTCGATAAGACTTCAATAATTAGTCAAACAAAAACAAAAAATGAAAAAATAGAAGAAAATATGAAATATCTCCTAGGAAAAACAACTGACTTGGAAAACAGATCCAGGCGAGACAATTTAAGGATTATCGGACTCCCTGAAAGCCACGATGAAAAAAACAACCTAGATGCTATCTTCCAGGAAATCATGAAAGAGAATTGTCCTGATGTTTTAGAATCAGAAGGCAAAGTTGGCATTGAAAGAATTCACCGATCACCTCCTGAAAGAGACCCCAAAATTAAAACCCCAAGGAATATCGTGGTCAAATTTCAGGACTGTCACACCAAAAAAAAAAAAAAAGATATTGCAAGCAGCTGGAAAGAAACAGTTCAAATACTGAGGAACTTTAATTAGAATTACACAGGATATGTCAGCTTCCACTTTAAAGGAACGAAGGGCCTGGAATCAGATATTCCATAAGGCAAAAGAACTTGGATTACAGCCAAGAATAAGTTATCCAGCTAGAATGAGCGTCATCTTCCAGGGAAGAATATGGTCATTCAATGATACAGGAGAATTTCACCTATTTCTAATGAAAAGACCAGATCTGAACAAAAAATTTGACCTCCAAAGAGAGAACTCAAGAGAAGCATAAAAAGGTAAAAAGGAAAACTCTTGAGAATTATATATCTACTATAGGTATCCTTAAAGAATGACAGTATAATTCGATTTTTCTTTGATAATAATGGGAAAGAAATTAGAGGTGGAAGGGATACCATACTGAAAAAGAAAAAGGGGGGAGGGGAGAAAGGAGGAAAAATAAAGTAAAAATAAAGGAGGTAAAATAAGGCAAAATCTCATAAAGAGACATAGAAGATCTAATATAATTGAGGGAAAGAAGGGAAGGCAATGAGTATTGTGTAAACCTTACTCTCATTAGATGGGACTCTAAGAGAGTATATCAGACACATTTGGCTTCAAAGAAAGGCCTGACCCTCCTTGTGGGAAGGTAGGAGGGAGGGGAGAAAAGGAAAGGGATAAACTAATAGAAGGAATAGGGGAAAGGTATAAAGGAGAGGGAGGGACTCTAAAGGGAGAAGGATTATTGGTGGGAGGTGGTCATCAAGAGCAAAGTACTGGGGAGGGGGGAAGGGACAGAGGGGAAAGGGAAGAGAAAATCATAACTCTGGGTAAATAAGATGGCAGGGAATACAGATGTAGTTATTTTAACTGTGAATGTGAATAGGATGAACTCTCCCATAAAACGGAAGCGGGTAGCAGACTGGATTAAAAGCCAAAATCCTACAATATGTTGTTTACAAGAAACACATCTAAAGCATAGAGATACATACAGAGTGAAGGTAAAGGGCTGGAGCAGAATCTTCTATGCTTCAGGTGAACAAAGAAAGGCAGGGGTAGCAATCCTTATCTCGGATCAAGTAAAAACAAAAATAGATCTAATTAAAAGAGATAAGAAAGGAAACTATAAAAGGGTTCCATAGACAATGAAGCGGTATCAATACTAAACATATATGCACCAAGTGGTATACCATCCAAATTCCTAGAGGAGAAACTAACAGAGATGCAAGGAGAAATAGACAGTAATACTATACTAGTGGGGGATCTCAACCTTGCTCTCTCAGAATTAGATAAATCAAATCACAAAATAAATAAGAAAGAAGTTAGGGAGGTTAACAGAAGGCTAGAAAAGTTAGGGATGATAGATCTTGGGAGGAAATTGAATGGTAGGGAGTATACTTTTTTCTCAGGGGTTCATGGAACTTATACAAAATTGATCATCTGTTAGGGCATAAAAACCTCAAAATCAAATGCAGAAAAGCAGAAATAGTAAATGCATCCTTCTCAGATCATGATGCAATAAATCTCACATGTAATATAAGGCCAGGAGAAAATAGACCACAAGTTATTTGGAAATTAAATAATCTAATCCTGAAGAACGAATGGGTGAAAGAGCAAATTATAGACACAATCGAAAATTTCATCCAGGAGAATGACAACAATGAGACAACATACCAAAATTTGTGGGACACAGACAAAGCGGTTATAAGGGGTAATTTTATATCTCTAGATGCTTACTTGCGTAAAACAGAGAAAGAGAAGTTCAATGAACTGGACTTACAATTAAAAAAGCTAGAAAAAGACCAAGTTTAAAAACCCTCAATTAAATACCAAATTGGAAATTCTGAAAATTAAAGGGGAGATCAATAAAATTGAAAATAAGAAAACTATTGAATTAATAAATAAAACTGAGTTGGTTTTATGAAAAAAAAAACAAAATAGACAAACCTTTAGTTAATTTGATTAGAAAAAGGAAAGAGGAAAATCAAATTATTAGTCTCAAAAATGATAAGGGAGAACTTTCCTCTAAGGAAGAGGAAATTAAAGTAATAATTAGGAGTTTCTTTGCCCAACTTTATGCCAATAAATTTTATAATCTAAATGAAATGGAGGAACATCTACAAAAATATAGATTGCCCAGGTTAACAGAAGAGGATATAAATTATTTAAATAGCCCTATTTTGGAACAAGAAATAGAACAAGATATTAATCAACTCCATAAGAAAAAATCTCCAGGGCCAGATGGATTTACATGTGAATTTTACCAAACATTCAAAGAACAATTAATCCTAATACTATATAAACTATTTGAAAAAATAGGGAAAGTAGGTGTACTACCAAATTCCTCCTATGACACAGATATGGTGCTGATAGCTAAACCAGGTAGGGAGAAAACTGAGAAAGAAAACTATAGACCCATTTCCCTAATGAATATTGATGCAAAAATTTTAAATAAGATTTTAGCAACAAGATTACAGAAAGTCATCCCCAGGATAATACATCATGGCCAAGTACGATTTATACCAGGAATGCAGGGCTGGTTAAATATTAAGAAAACTATTAGCATAATCAATTATATTAATAACCAAATTAATAAAAACATATGATTATCTCAATAGATGCAGAAAAAGCCTTTGATAAAATCCAACACCTATTCCTATTAAAAACACTGGAGAGTATAGTAATAAATGGGCTTTTCCTTAAAATGATTAGTATTATCTACTTAAAACCTTCAGCAAGCATCATATGTAATGGAGTCAAACTAGAACCATTCCCAATAAGATCAGGAGTGAAACAAGGCTGCCCACTGTCACCATTAATATTTAATATTGTCTTAGAAATGTTAGCCTTGGCAGTAAGAGAAGAAAAAGAGATTGAAGGAATTAGAGAACGTAATGAGGAAACCAAATTATCACTCTTTGCAGATGACATGATGATATACGTAGAGAACCCTAAAGACTCAACTAAAAAACTACTAGAAACAATTCAGAACTTTAGCAAAGTTGCAGGATACATAATAAATCCACATAAATCATCAGCATTTTTATATATTACCAATAAAGTTTAGCAGCAAGAGATACAACAAGAAATTCCATTCAAAATATCTGTTGATAGTATAAAATATTTGGGAATTTATTTGCCAAGGGATAGTCAGGAACTATATGAACCAAACTACAAAACACTTTTCACACAAATAAAATCAGACCTAGTCAATTGGAAAAACTTAAAATGCTCATGGGTAGGCCGAGCGAATATAATAAAAATGACAATATTACCCAAACTAATCTACTTATTTTGTGCCATACCAATCAAACTCCCAAGAAATTATCTTACAGATTTAGAAAAAAATAGTAGCAAAGTTCATTTGGAAAAACAAAAGGTCAAGAATTTCAAGGGGATTAATGAAAAAAAAAAAAAGGCTGACGATGGTGGACTTGCTGTACCAGATCTAAAACTATATTACAAAGCAGCGGTCATCAAAACCATTTGGTACTTGCTAAGAAATAGAGTAGTCGATCAGTGGCATAGGATAGAATCACAAGACAAACTAGCCAATAACTATAGAAATTTAATCTTTGATAAACCCAAAGACCCCAGCTTTTGGGATAAATATTCACTATTTGACAAAAACTGCTGGGAAAACTGGAAACTAGTGTGGAAGAAATTAGGGCTTGACCCACATCTAACACCACATACCAACATAAGATTTAAATGGGTTCATGATCTGGATATAAAGAGTGATACTATAAGTAAATTAGAGGAACGTAATATAGTTTACCTCTCAGACGTATGTAGATGGAATAAATTTATGTCCAAAGAAGAACTGGAACTCTTAATTGAAAACCAGATAGATAACTTTGACTATATTAAGTTAAAAAGTTTTTGTACAAACAAAATCAATGCAAACAAGATTAGGAGGGAAGCCATAAACTGGGAAATCATCTTTACATTTAAGGGTTCTGATAAAGGTCTCATCTCTAAAATATATAGAGAATTGTCTCATATTTATAAAAATTCAAGCCATTCTCCAATCAATAAATGGTCAAAGGATATGAACAGGCAAGTTTCAGAGGATGAAATTAAAACTATTTATAGTCATATGAAAAGGTGCTCCAAATCATTATTGATCAGAGAATTGCAAATCAAGACAACCCTGAGGTACCACTACACACCTGTCATATTGGCTAAAATGACAGGAAAAGTTAATGATGAATGTTGGAGGGGATGTGGGAGGGCTGGGACACTGATGCATTGTTGGTGGAGCTATGAACGGATACAGCCATTCTGGAGAACAATTTGGAGCTATGCTCAAAAAGTTATCAAACTGTGTATACCCTTTGACCCAGCAGCATTTCTATTGGGCTTATATCCCAAAGAAATCATAAAGAAAGGAAAAGGCCCCACATGTGCAAGAATGTTTGTGGCAGCCCTTTTTGTAGTGGCTAGAAACTGGAAATTGAATAGATGCCCTTCAATTGGAGAATGGCTGAATAAATTATGGTATATGAATATTATGGAATATTATTGTTCTGTAAGAAACGACGAGCAAGATGATTTCAGAGAGGCCTGGAGACACTTACATGAACTGATGCTTAGTGAAATGAGCAGAACCAGGAGATCATTATACACGGCAACAACAGTACTATATGACGATCAATTCTGATGGACATGGCTCTCTTCAACAATGAAATGTTTGAAACCACTTGCAATTGTTCACTGAAGAAAGCCATATACACCCAGAGAGAGGGGTGTGAAATGTGGACCACAACATAACATTCTCATACTCCTTGTTTGCTTACATTGTGTTTCCTTTATCTTATATATCGTTTGTGTAGATAAGATTTTTCTTGCACAACAATGATAAGTTTGGAAATATGTATACATATATTTGATTTGCCAATATTTTGACATAATTAACATGTAGTGGATATCCTGCCATCTAGGGGAGGGGTGAGGAGTTGGGGGGAAAATTGTAACAGAAAGCTATGTAAGGGTTATTGTTGAAGAATTACCCACACATGTGTTATGCAAATAAAATAAAATAAAATAATTAAATTTTTTTTAAAAAAAATTAAAAAAAATAAGTAATTCTGTATTTCCTGCCATATAATTTACCTAAAGATATGTTTTTCTCTTTCCTTTCCTCTTTCTCCCTTCCCACCTCCCCGGTATTTTGCTTTTGATGACCCCCTTCCTCAAACAGTCCTTCCCCTTTCAGAGCCTTTCCCCCTTTTTTACACCTTTCCCCTGATTCTTCTATTTTCCCTTCTATTAGTCTCTCCCTTTCTTTTCATGCTTTCCCCCCCACTTCCCTTTAAGGAGGGACAAGTTTCTTGTGAAAATGAATGTCTGATATACTCTTTTAGAGCCCAATATGATGAGAGTAAGACTCACACAATGCTCATCCCTCTCCCTTCTTTCCCTCAATTATATTAGGTTTTCTTTGCCTCCTCATGAGATTTATCTTATTTTACCTCCTTATTTTACCTCCTTTTCCCTCTTTTTCCTGTATGATACCCCTTCCACCTCTAGTTTCTTTTTTATATTATCAAAGTAAAATCACATTATACCCCCATTATTTAAGTATACCCATTGTAGAATTATAGTTCTCCAGAATTCTTTCCTTTTTACCTTTTTGTGTTTATCTTGAAATCTGTGTTTGGAGGTCATATTTTTTTATTCAGATCTGGTATGGTCTTTTCATTAGAAATAGGTGAAATTCACCTATATCATTGAATGTCCATCTTCTTCCCTGGAACATAATGCTCATTTTAGCTGAATAGCTTATTCTTGGCTGTAATACAATTTCCTTTTCCTTTTGGAATATCTGATTCCAGCCAATTTGATCCTTTAATGTGGAAGCTGATAATCTTGGGTGATTCTAAATACAGTTTCTTGGTATTTGAATTGTTTCTTTCTAGCTTCTTGCAATATCTTTTCCGTGGTGGGATAGTCCTGAAATTTAGCCATGATATTCCTTGGGGATTTAATTTTGGGGTCTCTTTCAGGAAGTGATCGGGGAATTCTATCAATGGCAATTTTACCTTCTTATTCTAAAACATCAGGGTAGTTTTCTTTCAGGATTTCCTGGAAGATAGTGTCTAGGCTATTTTTTTTTCATCATGGCTTTCAGGAAGTCCAATAATCCTTAGACTATCTCTCCTAGATCTATTTTCCAGGTCAGTTGTTTTTCCTAGGAGATATTTCATATTTTCTTCTTTTTGTTTGACTGATTCTTGAAGTCTTATTGAGTCTTTCACTTCCATTTGTTCACTTCTAATTTCTAATGTATTATTTTCTTCACTTACCTTTTTTAGCTCCTTTTGTAATTGGCCAAATGAATTTTTTTTGTTTATTGCAGTGTTTTTCCATTTCACCAAATTTGTTTTTCAGTGAATTGGTGTCTTGAAAAATATGAAAATATCTCTTTTGTTGGGCATTATATCTTTCTTGCAATGATCTCAATTCATTTCTCCATTTTTGTTCTAACTCCCTTTTGAAATTCTTTATGCATCTTCCAGGAAAGGCTTGTGAAATGGGAACCAGCTCATGTCTCCCTTTTTGGCTTCCTCTGGAATTCCTTTACCTTTATGAACCTCAGGATCTGAGGTCAATTCTTCTCGCTCTCCATAAAAGATGTCTATGGTGAGAGTTCTTTTTAGTTTTTCTTAATTAATTTTATTTTTTTAAAAAGCTTGAGGTCTGTTTAAAACAGAGGAGGTACAGATACTTTAATTTGTCCTGGGGCAGTTTGGCTGATGGCCTTCAGGTGCTGTGCAATCTGGGCTAGGTCCTGCATTCTCAGTGGTTGACAATCTACCTTTTACAAAAGGCAGATCTGCCAAAGTACCTGTCTGCAACCAGGGCAGAGTGGCCCAAGAGTCTCACAGAAACTTCCCAGATCCTTAGAATCTGCCATACTGAATCTGTACCTGGCTTCCTGCTCTGTCTCCTGGATCAGCAGTCTGAGCTTGGCAACCTGACCAACCCCCTGCCTATCTGAAACAGATCTGTTCTGAAGCTCTTCCAAGGTAACTTCTTCTGGGAATGTGTTGTACTGCAAATATTGGGGGGGGTGCTTAGAGGCTTAATTTACTATTGATTTGAGAGAAGGTCAGAGGAGGTCACAGAGAGTTGCGTCTGCACTCCACCATCTTGACTGTGCCCTTCCCCCCATATATAAATAATTTATAAGAATTTAATGGAAGAACATAAGCAAATTGATTAGATTTTCCTTAGTAGACTTATAGATCCAAAGATATAAATAAGAATCTCATAAAATAAAAAAAAGTATGAGGAAATTGTAAACTATGTTTTTAGCAGAAATTCCCATGTCAGTAAAATCATAGATCAAATTCTTTATCAAAAAAAAAAGAAATTCCTGGGCAAGTCACTTAACCCCAATTGCCTCAGGAAAAAAAAAGAAATTAACATTATGGTGTGTCATGTGATAATTCATCCTTAGGTTGGCTAAATGCCCTTACTAGTTCTTGAAGGCAGTGACAATGCTTTGCACATCATACATATGTAATTAAATGCTCATATAATGAATTAGTGAGTGGAAGATGCTTGTGACTCAATAAAATCATCTCCTTCATAGAAATACAATTGAGATGCACTATTCGGATAATCAAATCCCACATTTTTTCTCTTATAGAAAAAACTAGCTCACAAGTGGGATGGATTTCAGGATGGATCTTCCTTGGTGGATGATAATCATATTAGCCAACTTGGGTAGAGCTCTTACATTTTCTTAATCTTACAGTAATAAAAACAAAGTGAAAAAATAATTTTCTTAACATGTTATTTTTATTTAGATATAATATATATAATAGAGAAAAATGAAATATCCATCCTGTGGAAGTAAAATAAACAATACACTAGAGGTCCTTTATGATCGAAATTATGCCATCATTCAACATAATAATTATTAACATTTTTGCCTCTCAAAGTATATGAAGGCTGTTTATTATAAGAGACTATTCATTATGCAATTATGAATAAACAACAATGACTGTATATGAATTGGTGATCTTAGTGCACATTTTAATTACTTTATATTTTGGCAGAAAATTTACATGTGACTGCAGTACCTATGAATTTAGTCATTCACAACAACAGAGCTTGAATATGTGATCTGTTTAAAGAATGAATGTTAGTGAAGTTTTAGCATACACACAAGAAAAGAGATGATCTTGTAACAAGTAGAACAACGGTGAACTAAACAATTATTTTTTTATTAAAGCTTTTTATTTGTATAACATATGTATGGGTAGTTCCCCAGCATTGATCTTTACAAAGCTTTCCATTACAAATTTTACACCCAGTCCCCTCCCCTTCCCTAGATGGCAGGAAGTTCACTACATGTTAATCATTTTGAAATACTTGACAAGTTATGCAAGAAAAATCCTATCTACAAGAAAAAATAAATCAGAGAAAGGCAACACAATGCAAGCAAATATCAATAGAGATCATGAAAATGTTATGTTGTGGTCCATATTTCATAACCCTCTTTCTGGGTGTATATGGTTTTCTTCAGTGAACAATTGGAACTGCTTTGAGACAATTCTTTGTTGCAGAGCCATGTCCATCAGAATTGATCATCATGTAATACTGTTGTCGCTGTGTATGATGATCTCCTGGTTCTGCTCGTTTCACTCAGCATCAGTTCATGCAATTCCCTCCAGGCCTCTCTGAAATCGTCCTGCTGGTCGTTTCTTACAGAGCAATAATATTCCATAACATTCATATACCATAATTTATTCAGCCACTCTCCAATTGATGGGCATCCCTTCAGTTTCCAGTTTCTAGCCATTACAAAAAGGGATGCCACAAACATTCTTGCAAATGTGGGTCCTGTTCCCTCCTCTAAGATCTCTTTGGGATATAGGCCCAGTAGAAACACTGCTGGGTCAAAGGGTATGTACAGTTTGACAACTTTTTGAGCATAGCTCCAAATTGCTCTCCAGAATGGTTGGATCCGTTCACAGTTCCACCAACAATGTATTAGAGTCCCAGCTTTCCCACATCCCCTCCAACATTCATTGTTATCTTTTCCTGTCATTTTAGGCAATCTGACATGTGTGTAGTGGTAACTCAGAGTTGTCTTAATTTGCATTTCTCTGATCAATAGTGATTTGGAGCAACTTTTCATATGATTAGAGATGGTTTTAATTTCATCATCTGAAAATTGTCTGTTCATATCCCTTGAGAGCTAAACAATTATTTCAACAGTGAGTATAATAGCTCTGTAAGAGATAAGGGTGTGAAGGGGGTAACTTCATAATTAAATAATGACAATTCTTCAAAGATAGTTAATCTTAAGTATATTCATCAAAGAAAGTGTAAATCATATGGCAACAAGACATCAGCAAATGTGCTTTTCTCTGTTGAGGTATTAAAGACTTAAAGACGCATTGCTTTATAACTTTCTGAATCCAAGGTTGCTACACTGTTTTTAATGTTATTTGCTATGTGCTGACACCAAATTATGAAATGATGGAGCTGCAAAGGATCTCAGCCCAACAAGAATACTACTATTCTTGAAGGGCTTTGTATCACCTTAGCCTAAAGTTCTAGGGATTTACTATAATGTTCTTCAAAAATTTGTCAAAAATAGAAAACCCATCCTTTTTAGAACTACATAAACAAAATTTTCTGAGGAGAAAATATTGGATTCACCTCCAAAATCCTTCCTTGTCTACCTGCCTTTGTCTTCTCAATTCTAGAGAATTATTACTGGTAACATTGCTTAAAGAAGATCCCTTACTACTCTTTGCTTCTTACTCTGACTGTAACTGTCAGAAGTGGATTGTTTAATTTAAAGCTGTATCAGTGTGCCAAACATTTGAAAAAGAAATGTATTTCCTGTTCCAAAACGCAACAAGGTTAGCACTAGAAATGTAAGAGAATAGATTTCCTTCATGACAAATATATTATTTATTATTACATCCTTCTAGCAAGTGCCTAGAAAGGCGTCTTACATGTTGTAGGTACTTAGTAAATGCTTCTTAGATGGTATTGGAGTAAAGTTTAGATAACATGATTCAAAGTAAAATTCCCTTTTGACAAACATTCCATATTGAGCATAATTATTTCAGGGTATAACTCATAACAATGGTCATTAATGTCACCACCATCTTCTTTCTATATAAGTATTTTATACTTTTCAGAATTGTGATGTGAATGTGAAGCTCTTCCAAATTATTTTTTCCATCAATCAGATATTTAGTGCCTTTGATAAAGTAGTTAAAATAATAAAATTAGTGTTTTTAATAAACCTTTCTGCATTTTTAAAAGCATAAGATGATTGGGAAACAATGTGTTATAGTATAAAAAATGCTTACATGAGGCTTCTAAAACAAAAATTTGAGTCCTTGTTTCCACCTTAGCTAAGATAATTTTTAACAACTATTGAAAGATGCATGCATGTGCATTTCTATCATTTAAGGTAACTATGGTTTAATCAATATAGGTACTATTTGCATAAATATAAGTAGTATATTTTTGTCACATCTCATCCTGAAGAGTTCTGATTCATTTTTTCTCAAAATTTTTTATCAGACCTATATATAATCCCCACGTGTTAAAACTCTCTCTACTTATACAGGCAAGGAGTTTATCTGTAACGTATAGTTGTATAGCATTTCTCAATGTTTGAGTGATTAATCTAGATCTTCCCTGACTTTAAATTTGGCATCCTAGTATTTCATTGCTTGTCACAATTTTCCACTTGACAAGTTTTGCAAATTAGTTTCCTTCTTAAAATAAAATTTTAGTAACTTTAAAAGTTGGACATGCTTCTTTTAAGGTTATGATGGATTCCTCTTTCATGCTTCTCCATGCATGATCAGTTTTTTGTTGTCCTTTAAGGAAAGCTGAATCAGCATACAGTTAACAACAGTAGAGCAGGAAACGAGTGGGCCTCTTTCAGAGATCTGTTGTACAGTACCTGTTAGCACATCTGGGCAAGAATTCTTGCAAACATCAGGATTGATTTGATTTTAAAAGGGGGAAAATTCAGAAGCTATTAATGAAAAAATGAGAGTTCTAACAGAGTGTGCCAGCAAAATAGCTCACCTCTCTCTAACAAGGTACCATTTGACACCATCAAAAGTAAAGTGCAAGAAAAAATAGGAAAAAATTCCGAATTCTTGACTCAGTGAGAAAACACATGAGATTCAATTTTATGTTGATGACAACAATCAAAAGTACTTCTATACGATCCTGAAGACTATAATCCAATGACTTCTGGTGCATCTCAACTTCTCAGTGTTGATGGAACCACATTGATCAGTGCTAAGGATATGATCCTGGAGAATGAGTTGAGCACTTCCATAGTGTTCTCAATAGATCAACCAATACTGAAACCATAGATTATATTCCTGTGTTTGAAGTCAATCCCTCTCCAGTCAGACTTCCAACTGAAGAAAAGGTTTGATTGCCATTAGGCACCTCTTGTGTGACAAAATGTTTGACATTGATTCTATATCAGAAAATATCTACAAGGCAGAAGATCCACTGCTCATAAAGAAACTGACTGAAATCTTCTGGTTTATATAGCAAGAAGAGGTTATTCTTCAGGAGATCAAGGATGCCCCTACTGTTCATCCTTATAAAGGAAAAGGAAATAGCTTACAATTACAAGGGGATATTTCAGACATTGTTGTCAAAATTTTTGGCAGAATCCTCCTTAATTGACTGATTCTTCACCTGGAAGATGATCATCTAGCTGAGAATGAGTGTGGTTTCATAAAGTGGCAAGAAATAGTTGACATGGTGTCAACCTGACAACTACAAGAAAATGACAGAAACAGAACAAATGTCTGTATATAATATTCAGTGACCTGACCAAGTGCTTTAATACTGTCATACATGGGGGCTTGTGGAAGATTATGGTGAAATTTGCTTGCCCGTAGAAGTTCATAAATATTGTATGCCAATTTCATGATGTTATGCTTGAACAGGTTCTGGATAAAGGACCGTATTCTCATACTTTCCCTATCATCAAGGAATGAAACAGAACCATGTGCTCATAGCCATGCTTTTTGGCATAATGCTTTTTATGATATTGTCAGATGCCTTTAATGAGGACAAAAATAGCATCAAAGCCAGATGTTGTACAAATGTAAACTATTTAACTTAAGAAGGCTATAAGCCAAGACTAAAGTGCAAGGAGAGTTAATGGGATATTTTTGGTCACAGATAGTGCACAGATACATTGTGTTTAATATAGGCTCAAAGACTACTAATTTTGGTCTGAAAAATAGTAATAGTAAGTAAATAGTAAGAATAGTAAGTATCCTTCCTTAGAAATAATAGTAAGAAAATAGTAATAAATAATAGTAATAGTAAGTATAGTAAGTAGTAATAGTAAAAATAGTAATAGTAAGAAAATAGATGTTCTCTACCAGCTAGCACTTAATCATCTATATATGGAACTATTAGTTGCAGCAAATAAAGAAAAAAATAATGATATGGCTGTTCATTTACCTTGGCAATATACTTTCTAAGGATTTCCATATACATGATGAGATTGATGCATACATTGTCAGAGCTTGCTTAATATTTGAGAGGCTCCAAATGAAAGTGTGGGAGAGAAAAGGTATTAGGATACATACCAAACAAAATCTATAGAGCTGTTGTGCTAGCATCATTATTGTATGCCTGTGAAACCTGGACAATCTATTAGTGCCATCTGTTTCTATTTGAAATATTAGGAATATTCTGAAGATCACCTGACAAAAATGGTATTAGACATTGAGATTCTCTATAGAAACTAACTGCCAAGCATTAAAACTCTACTTCAGAGAATGCAATTTGGATGGGCTGGCCATTAGTCCAAATGCCAAATGTATATTTACTTAAAAGACAAAGGTATTGCACGCCATAAGATAAAAAGAATTGGGGGGCGGAGCCAAGATGGCGAACTGCGAACAGCTTTCTCTGTGAACTCCCTCCGACATTCCCCCAACCCAGACAAAGTAAGCTTTAAAACTGGTTTCCCAGTGAGGTCCTCGCCAAGCATTTGGACTACAACGCACTTCTATAAAAGATCTACCTTGAAAGAACTCCGGAGAAGGTTAGCCTCAGGGGAAATCGGCCGCTGGTCGCGATCGGACTCCAGCCGGGGCGGAAGTCAGGGCTG
>JAJPUD010029775.1:0-13648 GCA_023553655.1 Myrmecobius fasciatus
CACAGTTGTCGGGCCATGGGCTAGTCTGTGTCCTGGCTTAGACCATGTTCTAGGTTAGCCCGTGTCCCTGGTCAGACTGTGTCCCAGGCCAAATCATGTCCTGGGTTAGACCGTGTCCCAGGTTAGACCCATCCCTGTCCCAGGCCAGCCCGTGTCCGGGGAGCTTCCAGCTCCAGGCCCATCCCAGGGCAGGCCGCTCCGGGCCTCACGCGTCTCATCTCGCCTTTTGCAGATGAGTGGAATCTGATCTTTGGAGACCCCACCAAGTTTGGCCTCGGCATGTTCTCCATCTTCTTTGACATCATTTTCATCGCCCAGCACTACTGCTTGTATAGACAGAAGCCAGGGTACGAGCAGCTCACCTAGCACTCTTGGACAGCCCCACCACTCCTGCAGGCCGAGAAGCCACGGTCGCCTCGTCGGCCGAGCCCAAAGCCTTGAGGGACCGCTGGAAGTCCTGCCGCGCTCACTCGCTCCCTGGGGCGCCCCCGCCCCCTAAGCCTGCCGAGATCCAAACCCGCCGCTCCCGGCTCAAGAGACTGGCGTGCCCGGGCCCAGGGGCCTGCTGTCTGCCCAGCAGCCGTGCCCGCGGCTCTCCCAGGGCGCCTCCACTTCCGCCCGGTGTTCAGAAATGTCTCTTTTTTGTTTTGTGTTTTTAAGGCTCTCGCCGCCCTTCACGGGTTCAGAGGCGCATCCATAGTAGCATCGTGCCAGAGGGAGGAGGGTGCCTGCTGTCTGTCGCTGCTCTCTGTCCAAGTGTGCCAGCTGGGGGCTTCTGCTAGGAAGGCCTCCAGAGCCTCTGCTGCCCGGGGGGGCTGGGGCCGAGCCGGACCCCACGGGGCCCGGCCCAAGGCAGGAGCCCGCCATTTGGGAGGGGGCGTCTCCCCGTTGCCCTGCCTTTGGGGAATAAGCACTCCCTCTCCATGGCAAAGAGACCCTCCCCCCATCATTTCCCAAGCAGGGTTTTTTTGGGGGCTTCAGCCGTCCTCCCAAACGCACACATCCCAGCAAGAGCCCGCCCGCCCCTCATCCCTGGTCCAGGTGCTAGGGGGGTGCTTCAGCTCTCTGCTAGCCGCTCCCAGGCGTCCCCCCGCTTCTGCTCCGGCAAGCTCTGCAATCATGGTGGTGGTCTGTGGGCCTGATTTCTGTCCTTTTTCTATGTATTTTATTTTTAAAAGATCAGTGTGAGAAAATAGAGCTTTCCATTAAAACAAACTTTACTTTTTCCACACTTTGGGCCAACGTCTGACTAGCCTTAGTGACCCCCCCCCCGCCCTTTTAATAAGAGACTCCAAGGCTGGGGGCCCCCCACTCCCCCCCACATCTCAGCTTGGGCCACTTCATTAAGAGGCTTGACTCAGCACTGGGCTCTGTCATGTGAGCTGCAGCCCCCCTGCCTTTCCAAGGATCCCCAATGTGGGCAGGAAGGGCAGCCCCTGGGGCCCGGGAAGGAGATCCTGACCGTCCTGGGCCCTGGAAGGAGATCCTGAGCATCCTGGGCCCGGGGAAAGAGATCCTGACCGTCCTGGGCCCTTCTGGCTGAACCAGAAAAGCTTTGGGTTACCCCCCCCCCCAGCCACCCCACAACCCCAAATCTGCGGAGGAGAGAAGACATTTCCCCTGGGAACCAGGCAAGAGCACAATTCCAGCTTCGTTTATTGAGAAGCCGGCCCTGGCCGACAGTGCCAAAAATAAGGCCCGGGGCTTGCTGAGACCAGGTTAGCCCTTTTGAAATGAGATAGAAATTGCTACATAGAAAAATAGAAAAGGGGCCCGCCTTCCCAGGAGCGGGCTAGCCTCAGAAGCAGGCCTGGGGCAGCTTGCCAGGCTGGCAGGACAGGCTGCTCCCTGGACTCCTGCTCTCTGGGGAAGGGCATCCAGACTGGAGACTTGTGACCTTCAGGGTGGGGATGTGCTGGGAGGGGCCCATCCCCTGAGGGAGCAGGCCCACAGGGGCCTTGGAGAGCAGGGCCCTCGGGCCCTATCACAGGGCCTCCCGTTGCCTCGCCCCGCTGCCTGAGGGAGCCCCGCGGAGCGCCCACCCCACTCTCTTTGGCTAACTGCCGATGGCGGCTGCCCAGGCTGCCCGCCCCCGTGGGGCCGAGGGGCCGGCGCGGGGAGGCCCTAGGCCAGCATGGACTGCTGCACGGCCTTCTGCAGGCCCTGCCGGGTCACCAGCAGCCGGACCACCTCCTCGTTCCTCTTGGTGAGTCTCTTCCTGGCTTGGTCGTGGGTCACCATCGTCATGTCCCAGCCATTGACCTGTGGGCACAGACTCCGCGTCCTTCTCGGGCCTTGGGCTGCCACAGACCTCCAGGTCCAGGGCATCCCCTAACCCGACTCTAACCCTGGGAGCCGGGGAGGAGGGGGGCGCAGGAGCCCACGTGGGGAGCTGGGGGGAGCCCAGCCCATCCACCCACTGCATTGGGTCTAGGCAGCCAGGGCCGCTGCAGGAGAGGCCACTGGGAGGGAGATGGGCGAGGGTCGGGGCAGTGACTCCCTCGCCAAGAGGGGCAGCCCGGGAAGCCCCAAGTTCAAAGCCAGCTTCCTACACGAAGAGGCCAGCTGCCATCCAAGCTGGGTGATGCATTTAGCCCGGGGTCTGTGGCAAGGTGAGGAAGGGTCCCCTCCCTCCCGCCACCCCCAGCGCCAGCTCTCACCTGCATTATCTTGTCTCCGATCTGGAGGCCCGCCACCTCCGCGGGGCCCCCCTCTGACACTCTGGTGACGTAAATGCCCTGTGGGGAGGACAGCACCATGGTAGGAGCCCCCAGACCAGCCTCTCCCGCTCCCACCTGCCCCCGCAGCTCAGGATGGGGGCTCGCGGCCCCTCACCTTGTCCGTCTTATCCTCGGAGAAGGGGTTCTGGGCGGGGTCCTGGTCAATGCCCCCTCCGATGCTAAATCCAAGAATCAGGTTTTCACCTTGGCGCAGTTTGTGGATTTCGACTCTTTGCTAAAGTTAGAAAAGGGGGAAAACCCATTAGTGCGGTCCTTGGGGAGGGGCTGCACTGCCCAGGCCCCCCAGGAAAGAGCTGTCCCACGTGCCAGCGAGAGCGCCCGCTTGGATTCAAGAGCTGGTTGGCCATGCGGCCCTTCTCCCCCAGTGTGAGGGCATGTGGTGGTAGTGGGCATGGTCAGGGGAGGGGGTCCCAGCACCCTCAGGAGCCTTCCTAGCAGGAGCCCCTCCCCACCTGCTCCAAGCTCCAGCCCCCCATTTCTCAACTTCTCTTGGCATATGAATGCCCTTCCTCCACCCCTCAAAGGTAAGGCTGCTTCCCCCCCTTGCTTTGCCTTGTTCCCCATTCAGGGGAATCAAGGAAAAAAGCCAGAAAGGCCCTATTTCCCAGACTGCCCCAGTTCCCTCAGCTCTGGGGTTGTTTTTAGAACCTGAGGGGAGGGAGAGAGGGTGAAGGAAGGACTTAAGCCACTAGCTGTACCAGACACTTGAAGATGCCCTACTGCAGATGAGTAAACTGAGGCAGGCAGGTGAAATGAACCCTCACGTCCTTTGCTAGGCAGCGATGACCGTCCCTCCCAGGCAGGCTCCCAGAAAGCTGCCCTTCCCCACTAAAGACCCAGAGGGCTTTGGGGCATCCTGGCTCTGGGCCATGTTCGCCGACAGTCTCTGGAACAACTGAGGCGTCTCCCTTAGAGAAAGGGTATGGAAGGTACCCATCCTCAGGAGAAATGAGCCCCCGGCTCCCCTTGGTGTAGGGGGCCAAGGCCGCAAAAGCTCCAGCACCCCGGGCCCCTGGGCACTCGTGCTGCCCGCAGCCAGGTAACATGCCCACGCCCGAGTGGGCACTGCTTATTTTGGAGGGTTCCTGCTGACCAGGCAGGGGACACCTTGTCCCACTGAAAGTACCCCAAAACCCTTCTCACGGGGAGACTGAGGGAAAACATGCCTGCCCACCACTACTGCCGGCACCTGCTTTCAAATGTGCCCTGGCAGAGGCAGCAGGACAGACAGACAGATGGAAGGAGCACTGCTGTCTTCAGGAAGCCAAGCTGCAGCAAGCTCACATTGGGGGATCTCGGGGTCCCAGGAGCACCCCCACATTCTCCCTCTCTCATTCCCCCCCACACTCCATTCTGGATTTCCCAGCACTCCCGGCAGCCCCCTGGTTCCCAGGGGCGAGACCCTGGAGGCCTGGGGCTGTGTTTTCTTGGCCAGTCAGTCCTCCACCCAGTGCCTGGCATCCAGTCAGTGCCTAATCCATGTTCCCTCTCCCTGGTCCGTGCCCCGAGCCCAGAGCAGGCCGGCTCCGCCACAGCAGGAAGCACAGCACGTTTCCCAACTTGGTCTGGGAGCCGTGGCAGGGGGAAAGGGGAACGGGCCGGAAAGGGCCACCACAAGTCATCGAGGAAAAGGAACCAGGAAGTGGTGACTCACGGCTGCCATTCCAAGTGTCTGACTCAGCGGCCGGGCAGCCTCCCCTCCCCTCCCCCAGTGAGTGCAGGGACCAGCACAGCTCCGGGAGGGGGCCGGAGCCCTGAACCCTTCTGCCAGGCAGAGGAGATGGGAGTGGGGGCCCATCTCCTCATGGGGCTCCAGATCCTGCCTCCAGGCTCCGGAAGCTGCCAGTCAGCTGTCCCGGTTACTGGCCCCTGGCAGGGGCGGTCACTAAAGCCACTCTGGCCCTTCCCTCTGCTGCTGCCTCCTGAACTGCCCCCCATTTGCTCTGGATGGCATCCGTTCTCTGCCTGTTCAGCACTCAGCTCCGGGCCTGGCACACAGTGGGTGTGTTCCCCATGCCCAAGGGGGGCGGGCTCCTTCCTAGGCTCCTGAGCCACAGAAACCCTGGCAGCCCCCGGGGGTGGAGAAGGGACAGGAGGGGGTGGGGCGCCTTCTGAATGACCTTGGGGCCACAGTGACAACCTCCTCTCTCTCCCAGACTTCTGAGAGCCTCCGCCAGCGGTATGAAAGGCGACCGCCCCCCCCCCCCAGCCCCTCGGACCCCGCTCCCTCCCAGCTCACTGGCTGTTGCACAAGCGGGAAATGGGAGGCAGAGAAGGCCTGCCTGCGGGGAGTCGGACAGTTGGGGGGCTCGGGCTTGCGGACCCCCTTCTTGGAGAACGCGCCCCCCACGGTCTTGTAAGTTTCAAGGAAGAGGGGCGTGCCCTCGGGTGCCTCCCTCCCCCCCCCCCCGCCCGCTCGCGCCTCGAGCACGAGCCTGCCCCTCCCCTAGCCCGCGCTCGGGGGCGCGCCGTCCCGCACGGCCTCGCCCTCCGTCTCCGCCTCCTCACCCCACGCCCGCTTCACGGGAGGACCCCCGGACGCCCCGCACTCACCACCACCGCGGTGACCGGCTGCCCAGGCACGTAGGACATCTTGGCTGCGGCTCCGACCCCACCCGGCCCCCACCCTTAGAACAAAAGGGCTCGGGAGGTCCCGCCCCTCATGAATCATGCATGACTGTAGCAGCCACTCAGCGAGGGGATCGCCCTTCCCTGGCTCCGCCCCCAGGCGACTCGTCACGGCGCATGCGCAGCGTGCCCGGGCGGGCTAGGAGAGGTCGCTTGCGGAGGGTGCGTGTGGGTCTGCGCATGCGCCCGCGTCCGGTTCTCTCCTCCCGGCAGCCTCAGGCCAAGATGGCGCCCCTGGAGTCACTGTCCTCGCCCGTCTGAGGGAAAGACGCTGTCTCTGCCTCCGTCCCCTCCGCCTCCTCCCGGACCAGGTAACGCCCGCGGGACCCGGGACTCTTGGAAAGGGCAGCGACGCAGGCCTGGGAGTCTTCCCTCCCTCCCCAGGGTCATTGGGGGTCAGAGGTCAGGGATTAGGCCTCCCTATCTCACCGGAACCGGAGAGGTTGGGAAACACTTCAGCCATCCTCCCTCCGTCCTCGGCTCTCCTCTTTGGGGGAGGGTCTCCGTGCTGTGCCGCCCCCTCCCTCCATGGGGCTCCACCAGAGGACCCGGGCCTGACACGTGGGACAGACCGAGGAGTGTCTGTTCTCATTACCCCACTCCTTCCCCATCTGAGCCTGGAGGAGACCGCCCCCCCCCCCCAAAAGGGGCGAGCCGGAGGAGGGAGGAGGGAGGAATCCCGTGCTTGGAAGGGGAAGGGGGGGTGGGGCTGGAGCCTTCCGCCCATCTTCTCCCTTCTGTGCCCCTCCCTCAGCCGTTCCTGCCCTTCCTTCCCTACATCCCCTCCCCCAGGCGGGAGTTTGGGGCTTGGGGCACCATCAGAGGCGGTTTCCAAGGGAACGAGGGGGCTCCTGGCCGAAGCACCGGGAGGGTGCCCGCCGCCGGGGAGCCGAGCTTTGCCGGCTCAGTCCGGCCTAGAAAGCCGCCGTCTGTGTCTCTCTCCCAGCGCGCCCCCTGCCCAGTCCGGACCCGCAGGAGCCGGGAGCCCAGCGTCGGGGAGAGCATGGCTGCCACGGCCGCCAAGCGCGACGGGCCCCCCTTCATTAGCGAGGCTGCCGTCCGCGGGAACGCCGCCGTGCTGGACTATTGCCGGACGTCCGTGTCGGCCCTGTCGGGAGCCACGGCGGGCATCCTGGGCCTGACCGGCTTCTACGGCTTCATCTTCTACTTCCTGGCGTCCACCCTCCTCTCTCTGCTCCTGGCGCTCAAGGCCGGCCGACGGTGGAACAAGTACTTCAAGTCTAGGCGGCCGCTCTTTACCGGGGGCCTGGTGGGGGGGGCTCTTCACCTACGTCCTCTTCTGGACTTTCCTGTACGGCATGGTACATGTCTACTGAGGGGAGGGGGTCAAAGGCGCTTGCGCCCCGGAAGGACTCGCGGGGTCACAGAGCCGGAGAGCCCTCGCTTTCCAGGGGAGTCGACTGCTTGTGCTGTTAATATTCTTAGTAACTTATGTCAGGAGAGAGATCTCTGGTGGTAGTCCGCAGATTAAATCAAATGTGAAACGTGTTGTGTGTGGCGTGTCCTGCCCAGGGCCAACCGGAGTGGGCTTCCCTGGGGTCGGGGGGGCAAGTGGGAGGCTGGGAGGGAGGTCCACCCTCGCCCATCCTGCAGCTTCTTTCCCAAAGTTTGGAGAAGGCCCCGAGCCCTCCCCCCACAGAGAGGAGCATTGCTGTCCCCTCCCCCACCCCCATGCTCTGTGCCCAGAGACCAAATCCAACAGGCCCTATCCCGGGGGACCCTTAACCATTTGATACCCCAGCATCTGTCTCTGGTGGTACTTTCCCCTGGGATAAAGGGGAACCCGAGTGAAGGAAGCCTGCCCAATCAATGAGCCACGGGCTACCCGGAAGGAAAAGTGGTCTTACAGTTAGGGCCTAGCCTGCTCTCAGAACCCACCCTGTGGGAGGAACCTCGGGGGCGGGGATGGGAAAGGGAGAGAGGACTCCTCCGGGGCAGATGCAGCCTAGACCGCCTGACCTCTGCTGACCTGGGCAAGGCCCGTGCCCTGGGCATTCACCCTGGAGACTTGAGCTCTTTCCCAATTCTGAGCCTGGTCCAGTGACAGTGAAGGGGAGCTGATTCCCACCCACTGGCCATCCAGGATCTTGGAGAAGGTGAGAAAGGTCAGCCCATGGGGCCCAAGAGCCGGTCCCCTTGGAGGCCCCGGGAGGTTCCAGGGACTTGTCTCTGCCTTTGGAAGGGAGAGGACTGAGTCCCGGTAGGGTAAAATCCCGTTTCTTGTGGGTTACAAGGCATTTTATTAAGCAGCAATAATAGTACAAAAGTTAGTGCTGCTGAGAAGCTGGCGTGGAGTCGCCAGATGCAGAAGTGGGGCGTGGGGGGGGGGTGTATGTCCTCCCCGAGTTCCAGAGGTGCTCCTCCAAGATGCCTTTCAGCGCGCCATCTCTTACTTTGCTGTTCCTTGACACAAGGGCTGCCTGTCATCGCAGACCTTGCCTAACAGCTGAGTGGGACCCCTTCTGTCCAGCCTGGGGCCTCAGCCCCCCCTAAACCCTCCCCCAGCCTGGCTTCCAGGCCACATGGGAGTGCAGGGGTTCCAGCATGCTGGCCCCAGAAGCTGGGGTCATGAGGGCACACCTGAATTGAACTGTCTGGGGGTTGAGCAGAGAGAAGCTTCTAACTTCCTAAACTGCCTCTCTAGCAGACTTCACCTAGAGCACCCCCAAGAGATGGCAACAGTCAGCCAGGCAGGCCTGGGGCCCCCCTGCTCCTGACCCTCAGAGGCCTATCTGCAGGGCATGTCCACCCCCTGGGTCCCTGCTCCCCCACGTGCCAGGCTTGGGAACAGGAGCCCGGCATGGCTCCAAGCCAGTCCAGTGGCATGGTGAGCTTCCGGAGCGGCTGACCCCTGGGAGGAGGAAGAGCAGCAAGCTGCCCAGAGGCTAGGGGCTCACAAAAAGCCAGATCCACAGGGAGGTTCTGGTAGAGATTTGGCAGCAGCAGAACCCACAGTGTGCCCTGTACTGGTCAAAGCCAGCCAGCTCCGGGTGAGAGCTGATTTCCCATGCTCTTTTGTGGCAAGGGCGCTGCTCAGGTCACTCTCAGGAGTGAGTTTCTGGTCCTGATGGCGATGGCCCTTGGGCAGCTGCATGGTCTGAGCCCTGTTCCCTATTCACCAGGCGCCTGGACAGGAACTTTTGTGAGCTATTCCTGTGGGGGGAAATAGGGCACAGGAGAAGGGCTGTCACCATGGGGCCCCCGGAACAGAGAGTCATCTCCCCAAAACGGGTCCCAGGGACCCTCCTCCTTATGGTCAGGGGCACCGGGCTGGTCTGGTGGGCATGGCGTGGCCCTGAATGCCGAGCAGCCGCTCGCTCACCTTATTTGTTCGTATTTTTTATCTCGGTAGAAATGGCTTTTTTTCATTAGGTAGAGGAGCACTAAGTCACAGAAGAAAGCCCCCTAAAAACAGTCAGTGATGTCAGCAAGGGGAGTCCCTGGGGATCCCTGCCCTCCCCTGGCTCTGCCCTCAGCTTTCCCGCCCCAGCCTCCAAGCAGCCCCCTCCCCAGAGGCGGCCAGATCTGGAGAAAGGGCCGGACTACTCACTGCTCCCATGAGGGCCAAGGCCGTGCCCACGTTGACAATCGTGGGGATGATGTTGAACTTCCCAGCCTGGAAGAGAGAGTCCAGGGGAGGGGGGAGGGGTCCACTGGGTACTTCAGCCGCCCCATGCTCCCGTTCCTTCCCCCATTGGGGCCTGGCCCCCACACACCTTGCCGCTCACCAGCACATCAAAGCGAATCCCGTAGACCTTCATCAGCGTGCGGAATTCCACCCCGTTGGCATCTTGGTAGTACTTGGCAAATCTGGCCACAAGAGGAGGCGCTGCTGCCAGCCTGCCCCCACCCAGAAAGCGTGGCAAGTCTCCTGACTCGGGGCGCTAAGGGGAAATCACTGGTCCCGCTCCCCACTGGTCAGGGAGCCCCCCCCCCAAGATCAAGTTCCTGGTGCCACTGTAGAGCTCCCCACAAGCAGGCATCTGTGCCCTGGGAGTCCTGGACTTGCCTGGCACACGTCCTTCCTGTTCCCAAGAAAGGGCACCCGAGCCCTGCCTTTCCCCCCTCAACTCTCCCAGTGCAGTCCCATTTACCTGAAGTTGTAGCCCGAGGAGACCGAAGTCTCCGTAAACTTGTCCAGCCGCCGGAAGGAGTAATGGGGCTTGCAGGCCGAGGGAGCCTGGTCCAGGTCGCAGTTCCACGCAATCTCAATCCCTATCACCCCACCCTTGAGAGAGATCCAGAGACACAGGCGGAACTCGGGGACACGGGGGCGGTGGGAGGAGACGGGGGCGCCGTCCCTGCGCTGCCACCCCCCCCCCCCGGCAGTGGCGTGGCAGCCTCACCCCTCGACTACCAGGTGATCCAAAGGAACATGACACATGTGGCCAGCTGGACAAGGCTCAGCTGTGTAGGCAGGTAGAACAGGGGCACAGGGATCCACGGCGCACGCGCCTGTGTGCGTGTGTGTGTGTGTGTGTGTGTGTGTGTGTGTGTGTGTGTCTGTGTGCGCACGTAGCAGCCAAGTGGGTACGTGTGGCCCGGTGTGGTACAGCCAGGAACCTTGGGATAAGGCAGCAGGGGCCCAGATGCTTCCCCGGGCCCCACCCTTCGGAGCCCCCTCCTCCAGCAGCCCCAGGTTCCCAGGGGTGCCGGAGTTCCAGAGCCGGAGCCCAGCCATTTAAGGGGTGTTACCTCCATGGCCATTTCCTGGAAGTCGTTCCCAGTGTAGCTGACCATGGTGCCCAGCCGGAAGATGGGGCAGTAAGGAGTGTCGGCACTAAAGCGGCAGAACTTCAGAAAGCTTGGGTTTTTGGTGGGCAGTACGTTGGTCCTGTGGAGAGAAGGTCGCCAGGTTCCCGGGAGGCCCGCCGGCTCGCTTGCCCCTGGCTAGCTCGGCTGAGCGCACCTCAGTCGGGTTTGTGGAGGGCACGGAGCTAGGAGGGCGGGCTAATGATACCTGCGATGGCCGATGGCTCCGGAAATCCGAGAGGATGAAACAAAGGGGGAGTCGCAGACCCCCGGGATCAGGTGCCCTAGTGGCCGTCCCCAGGAAGCCATGGTCTGAACACCAATAGGGAAGGGCTCTCACTCTAAATATCCCGGGTGGAGGAGGAGCCGGGGGTCTGAGGGCACAAGCTAGCGCCCTGCAGCTCCTCTGAGCCCGGCCTCAAACAAGACCCTCCGTCTCTGCCCTCCGCTTTCTCTCAGGCCATTCTGCCCTGCTCCCAGTCCTGACCTCCCTGGCTTGGAGTCCCCCCTAAACCTCCCCCCCCCAAGCCCCTGAATTTTAGTGCTTCCCCTCTGGTCCTGATTCCTAGTTTCCTGCGCTTGGCTCGTGTACGCGTCTGCACGCAGTCTCCTCCATTGGATCCTGAGCTTCTCCCCAAGGGCAGGGAGTGGCTTGGGCTCTCTTTGGGTTCCCGGCACTTGGCACAGCGCCGGGCACCAGAGAGGGGCTCAACAGAAGACGGATGGTTGATGGAGCCAAAGTTTCCTTGGAAAAGAAGGGTCCAGAACTAGGAGGATAAGCATCCCGCTGCCTCCTGCTGGGACAGGCCCCACCGTGGCCGCGCGAGGGACTGCCAGGGGCTTGCAGGGTTCTTGCTTCAAGTATGGAGGGATGGACTAGAGCGCGTCTGAAGCCCCTCGGTTCTGAGGTGTGAGGTGCCAAGCTCAGCCCCAGGCTAGCCCTACCCATCTACCTACAGGAGGCTGCCTCCTAAGGGAGGTTAGAGTGGGCGCCGAGCCCCAAGAGGCTGTGGACATCCCCCAGCGCCTCTGGAGTGACCAGCATCTGGGGCGACGGAGCCCGGGGGAGTCAGTGTGTCCACCCGGCCTCGTGCAGTTTAGCTGGCATCTCATCTGTGCTTCCCATCTGAAAGGGGCAGCCCTGTGCCCTCCCTCCCCCTGCCCCTCAGCAGACCTGCCCTGCTACAATGGCGCCCTCTCCATACAGCACCCGGCTTAGTCACGGCAGACCAGGATACATACAGCACTGATGTTGCAAGCACGCTGGGCTCCCCGGCTCGCTCGCTGACGCACACCCAGAGAGGCGTCCTGCTCTGATTTCTTTTGGCCTTTCACACCCCCCCCCTTTTCTGAACTAGCGAGCAGGGCTTCCCAGAGCAGCCAGCCCCCCGACTTACTTGGAGAAGTTGAATTTGGGGAAGCAGATGCTATTCTTTATGTAGACGGTAAAGTCTTCGGCCGCTCCCAAAAGCGGCTTCCTGCAAGTCCAGCAGGTCAGGTTAGCGCCGTTCAGCCGGCCCGGGTCCCCCAGGCCCCCCCAGTAATCCTGGCTCTGGGCCGAGCTCCTCAGGCCTGCTGGGGCGGCTCTGGGCTGGCAGGAGGAGGACACCCCAGCAGCCTGAGCATCTAGGGACCTTCGGGGGTTCTCCTGTCTGGGCGGCAGCCGGGTCCTCGCAGGCTCTCTTCAAGCTTAGGCCAGCTGCCGTCCCACCCTGCTCCTCCCCCCTGCCCCCAGCCCAGGCGGGGGGGAGGGGGGGGTCTGCCTGGAGCATCTCTTCCCAGGCGGGGAGCTAGCAGGGGCTCTGTGACTCCTCCCCCCACCCCCTCTCCAGGTCAGACACACTTACGCGGGCTTGACTGGCTTCTCCACGGGGCACCAGGCAAAAATCTCACAGGTGCCACTGCCATTGCCACCCTCCAGCAGACACTTGCCAGTCATCACTCCTAGATAGGGAGGGGAGGGGGCAGTGGATCCCATGAGGGATGGGCAGGTGCCCCACCCCTGTCCGGGAGCTGTCCCCCCTTGTCCCGGCCGTGGCCCACCTCTTCCTGGCTCACCATTTCCAGTATCAGCAGCTTCTCCTTTGGGGCAGTCACTGTCCTGGGAGCATCTGGCACCAGGGACGTTGGGGCTCTGCCAACAGAGGTGACCAGAGATGGCACAGCCCCTAGGATGCCGGCTC
Organism: Myrmecobius fasciatus; assembly: GCA_023553655.1. NCBI lineage: Eukaryota > Metazoa > Chordata > Mammalia > Dasyuromorphia > Myrmecobiidae > Myrmecobius > Myrmecobius fasciatus. The sequence goes on from JAJPUD010029775.1 coordinate 12,326, forward strand.
TAGCTCAGGAAGGCCCTGGCCAAGTCAGCCGATCTCTGCCTGCCTCAGTTTCTCAACCGTGAAATGGGGGTGGGAGCCGCGCCTCCTCCCAGAGTGGTTGGGAGCAGCCGACCGGCCCCTCTCTGTCCAGCTCAGCCAAGATCCTGGAGGAGGCGCTGGGCAGACTCCCCTCCTGCCCTTGGGCCTCTGGCTCCAGCCTTAGGGCAGCTGCAGCTGAGCCCCTAGAGCCGTGTGTCCCCTGCGGGCACCTCAGTCCAGAAACCAGTCCATGGGACCACCTGTCAATCTAAGCTTCAGTATCTGTGCCAAGACCACCCCAAATGGGGTCGGGAAGAGTCTGGCGTGACTGCACTCTAACCAAACAGTGCCTGCTTGGTGCCTGTGTGGGCATCGGAGACATCCTTGCCCGCTTCTCCTGTCTCGCCCAAGGAAAGCCCTGGCATTTGGTACCCTTGCCTCCCAGCTCCCCCAGCAGCAGATTCTGCTTTGTACCATGTGGCCTTCATCTGCACATCCAGTCCAGAAGTGCTCGGGGCTCCTCGCTGCCCCCAAACTCCAAAGTGGCACTTCCAGCCCTTCCCAAATGGTTCCAATCCATTTGCCTGACATTCTCTATGGTGTGCCCCTGGGGCCCGCCTTCTCCTCCAGCCCAGCCGGCCTTGCAGCTATTCCTCAAACACAGGCCACGCTTTCCTGCCACTTTCTCCCTGCCAGCTTCACCCGCCCGATTCCTCCAGATGTCCCTTCCTCCAGGAAGCTCCCTCCTTCCCATTGGCTCCATGTGGACAGGGTGAGTTCCACCCAAGGGGTCCAGAGCCGGGGCCCCCTTCCAAAGAGCCCTTCTTTCCTCCTCTTTTCTGTCTAGCCCCCACTGGCATCTGGGCCTGGGCTTGGGCACTAACCCTAACCCCTTTTCTGGGCATGTCCTCTGCTGCCCATCGGGCCCTGGAGAGGTTAGTCCCCACCCCCACCTGCGGAAAACTCTCGCCAAGCCCCATGTTATCCTGGGGAACCGTGGACCTCTTCCTCCTCCCCCCATCACTCGCTGCAAAAGCCTCTGAGAATTCAGGGCCTGCCCAGACGGCCCCTGCTCTCAGAGCCTTGAACTTCACCTCAGCCCCCCTAGAGAGAGCCAGAGGTGAGGACGGGCGTAGCAGAGGTGGCGAGCCCATCAGATGGGCGGTCTTTTGTCCTGCGTGGACTCCCGTCACAGTGGTACGGTCGGAGCATGGGGGAAGAAAACCCCTCTGGGGACAAGATAGAGGGGGTGGGCAGAGACTAGAAGAGTCCCATTTATCTTGATTTCTCCCCCTGGCACCTAGA
>JAJPUD010029776.1:0-13647 GCA_023553655.1 Myrmecobius fasciatus
CCTGGTATAAATCCTACTTGGTCATAGTGTACTATCCTGGGGATGACTTTCTGTAATCTCATTGCTAATATCTTATTTAAGATTTTTGCATCAATATTCATTAGGGAAATTGGTCTATAGTTTTCTTTCTCTGTTTTCACTCTACCTGGTTTAGCTATCAGCACCATATCAGTCTCATGGAAGGAATTTGGTAGTATACCTTCTGTCCCTATTTTCTCAAATAGTTTGTATAGTATTGGAATTAATTGTTCTTTGAATGTTTGGTAGAATTCACATGTAAATCCATCTGGCCCTGTAGATTTTTTCTTAGGGAGTTGGTTAATAGCTTGTTCTATTTCTTTTTCTAATATGGGGCTATTTAAATAGTTTATATCCTCTTCTGTTAACCTGGGCAATCTATATTTTTGTAGATGTTCCCCCATTTCACTTAGATTATCAAACTTACTGGCATAAAGTTGGGCAAAGTAACTCCTAATTATTGCTTTAATTTCCTCTTCATTGGAGGAAAGTTCCCCCTTATCATTCTTGAGAGTAACAATTTGATTTTCCTCTTTTCTTTTTCTGATGAAATTAACTAAAGGCTTATCTATTTTGTTGGTTTTTTTCATAAAACCAACTCTTAGTTTTATTTATTAATTCAATAGTTTTCTTATTTTCAATTTTATTTATTTTCTCTTTTATTTTTAGAATTTCCAATTTGGTATTTAATTGAGGGTTTTTAATTTGTTCTTTTTCAAATTTTTTTAATAATAAGCCCAATTCGTTGATCTTTTCTTTCTCTATTTTATGCAAGTAAGCATCTAAAGATATAAAATTGCCCCTTATAACCGCTTTGGCTGTATCCCACAAATTTGGTATGTTGTCTTCTTATTGTCATTCTCCTAGATGAAATTATTGATTGTGTCTATGATTTGCTCTTTCACCCATTCATTCTTCAGGATTAGATTATTTAATTTCCAATTAACTTTTGGTCTATTTTCTCGTGGCCTTATATTGCATGTAATTTTAATTGCATCATGATCTGAAAAGGATGCATTTACTATTTCTGCTTTTCTGCATTTGATTTTGAGGTTTTTATGCCCTAATACATGGTCAATTTTTGTATAAGTTTCATGGACTGCTGAGAAAAAGGTAAAATCCCTACTGTCTCCATTCAATTTTCTCCATAGATCTATCATACCTAACTTTTCTAGCAATTGGTTTATCTCCCTAGTTTCTTTCTTGTTTATTTTGTGGTTTGATTTATCTAATTCTGAAAGAGCTAGGTTGAGATCTCCCACTAGTATAGTTTGGCTGTCTATTTCTTCTTGCATCTCTCTTAATTTCTTCCCTAGGAATTTGGATGCTATTGCACTTGGTGCATACATATTTAGTATAGATATTGCTACATTATCTATGGTACCCTTTAATAAAATATAGTTTCCTTCCTTATCTCTTTTGATTAGATCTATCTTGGCTTTTACTTGGTCTGAGATAAGGATTGCTACCCCTGCTTTTTTTGTTCACCTGAAGCATAATAAGTTCTGCTCCAGCCTTTTACCTTCATCCTATATGTGTCACTATGCTTTAGATGTGTTTCTTGTAGACAACATATTGTGGGATTCTGGTTTTTAATCCAGTCTGATATCCACTTCCACTTTATGGGAGAGTTCATCCCATTCACATTCACAGTTAGAATAACTAATTCTTTATTTCCTGCCATCTTATTTACCCAAGTTATGTTTTTCCTTTTCCTTTCCCCTTTCTCCCTTCCTCCCTCTTCAGTATTTTGCTTTTGATGACCCCCTCCCCCAAACAATCCTCCACCTTTTAGATCAACTCCCACTTTTATACTCCTTTCTCCTGATTCTTCTATTTTCCCTTCTATTAGTTTATTCCTTTCTTTTCCTCCTTTCCCTCCCACTTCCCTCTACGAACAGACAGGTTTCTCTGTGAAATGAAATGTCTGATATACACTTTTAGAGCCCAAACTGATGAGAGTAAGATTAACACAATGCTCATCTCCCTCCCTTCTTTCTCTCAATTATATTAGGTTTCCTCTGCCTCTTCATGAGATATTATCTTGTTTTTACATCCTTTTTTTTAATCTTATTTTACCACCTTTTCCCTCTTTTCCCCAGTATGATAACCTTTCCCCCTCTAGTTTTCTTTTTCATATTATCAAAGTAATATCTAGTTAATTATACGCCTAACTTTAAGTATCCCCATAGTAGAAATAAAGTTCTCAAGAGTCCCTTCCTTTTTAACTTTTTATGCTTCTCTTGAGTTCTGTGTTTGGATGTTGAATTTTTTGTTCAGATCTGGTCTTTTCATTAGAAATAGGTGAAATTCACCTATATCATTGAATGACCATCTTCTTCCCTGGAGGATAATGCTTATTCTAGCTAGATAGATTATTCTTGGCTATAATCCAAGTTTCTTTGCCTTTTGTAATATCGGGTTCCAGGCCCTTCAATCCTTCAATGTGGAGGCTGACAGATAGTGTGTGATTCTAATTATTGATCCTTGGTATTTGAATTGTTTGTTTTTAGCTGCTAGCAAAATCTTTTCCTTGGTGCGATAGTCCTGACATTTAGCCACGATATTCCTTGGGCTTTTAATTTTGGGGTCTGTTTCAGGAGATGATCGGTGAATTCTTTCAATGGTGATTTTGCCTTCTGATTCTACAACCTCAGGGCAGTTTTCTTTCAGGATTTCCTGGAAGATAGTGTTTAGATTTTTTTTTTTGTCATGGCTTTTGGGAAGTCCAATAATCTTTAGATTGTCTCTCCTAGATCTATTTTCCAAGTCAGTTGTTTTTCCTAGGAAATATTTCATATTTTCTTCTATTTTTTCAAGGAAGTTTAGAGACAGAGTTTGGGGGGAGGGGGTGGAGGGCACAGCATTCTAGGTATAGGGGCAGTCAGTGCAAAGGCACATAGATGGGAGGTAAAATATTGCCTTCACATAACTCTGAGGAGGTTACTCTCATGAGCCAGTGGACAATGCCAAGAAACTGATATCCTAATTGAACCAGTCAGAAATATCAGTACAATAAGAGAACTATTGAGCCTGAAAGGCATAAGGAGAAAGAACCTTGAGAAAACTGTTGTGGTGGAAATATTTGGAAGTCAGTAAAAAGCTGCTGGGATAATCTGGAAACAAAGTGATTACAGGATAGAAAGCAAAAAAAAAAGGAATTAATACCTGATATCAATTACAGGTAGTTATTACAAATGAAGTATTCTACTATTTCAGTGATATGTTCCCACAGTCTTCCATTGCTTTATATAATGTTCATAGAATATATTGAGGAAGTTATTTTTCTCCTCAAAAGTTTGTCATAGATATCTACTTTATCAGAAGTTTGAATGAGTCAAGCCTAAGAATCCCCTTTGCCTAAAGAGTAGAAACTTTGCAATCTTCCTGTTACTCATTCTAAGCATTGTCTAGTAGCCCAATGGAGTTGTGTTGAAAGAAACATCTCTTTATAATTGGGAAACTGGTTGTATTACAGAATCTCATTGCCAATAATCTTTTAAGTATAGTTTGCACTTGATACTGAAGAAGGTAGATGTGACATTTGAGGTGGCAGATATTATCTCCTTCTACATAGGTTTTGTTATAATAATTGTTCAGTATATTTTAATCTGTTGTATGGCTTCATATTGCTTTGACACTGCTCAATCTTTGTGGCCCAGAGAGCATGCTGAATTTCTCGATTTGATTTTCTTTTCCCTTTTTCATATGATTGCATCTCTATGTAGTATTTTTGCTAACTCAACAAAATGTAATATCTTCTAACTATGTCATCTATGAAGATTTCAAGTAATATGATCCATTTTAAAACAATATTTTGAAGCTAATAAAGTTTGTAGCACTTTGTTCCCTCTCCATAATTATCTATAACCAATTGACCAAGAAGTTAATCATATGTGGTATGGTATTTACAAAATTCTAACTTTTTAGAAGACAGGAATCATGATATAATAAATAATTCTCAATATTGACCAAATTTTGGCACATAGTAGATTCTTAATAAAATGGGTGTGGGGGGGTTGTATTTCATTCTTAGACAGCGTGGGATATATAGAAATAATATATACCCTTAAGATACAGTTAAATAGATAAAATTAATATAAAAGCAACTCCAGCAAATAAAAAAGGAAATTGAATGAAATGCTATATAATATGGTACAGAATAGATTACCTGAGATACTGGTATTAGGAGCATGGGTATCATTTTAAATTAAGGAAAAATAATAATTCAAGAAAAAAAGGTGATAAATCCCAGTTACTCATGTTGAATTATAGAAGCTAGCATAAGATGTTATATAGGCAAATGGAGAAAATATTACAGAATCACTGACTTTGAAAGTTTGAAGGGACTTTAATAGCCATTTAGTTCATTTTGTATGTTTTTATATGATGACTAATAGTATCTCTTTAAAAGTCATATGCCTTCTCTGACAAAAGATTTCATGGGAATAGAATGGACGAGGAAGATTTGTTTATATGATACAGGAAGTTGATCTCATTGAAAATAATTGTGGTAACTTCAAAATATATCTTAAGTATAGTTTTGAAAAAGAAAACTGACAAACAGAAAAGAATGCTGAAGTTGAAGTCAAATGACCTCAAGTTAAAATCCAGGTTCTGCTTCTTACTAATTGTTTGGTTATGAGGAAGTCCCTGAAAATCTTTGGGGATACCATTTTCTTCTTTTGGAAAATAAAGAGATTGGGCAGTTGATTCCTAAAATTCCATCCAGTTCTAAATCTCTATGATTGTAAGTGAAGATAAATTCACACAGATGTAAGCTAATTCCCAGAGATATCACTAAGTTGTCATTACCAAAAAAAAAGTAATCAAAATATTTATCTGGTAGCTACAAGAATTATATACTGTTGGTCTGTAATATAACCCTGACTTTACAACTGCATCTAAAATTCTTGTGTATGTATGTCTAGAGCATATCCATGGTTAACATATAAGGGCTCCCAGTTGTCTATTTTGAGGTCTTTTGATAATATCTTTTGTAGTTCATTGGACTGAAAAAGGTCCCTAGGGCCATGAAAGATTATTTAAACACTTTTCTTGAATCCCTTCTTATGTCTTTGAGCATTGCTATAAAAATTAATAACTGAAATTATTGTACTCCCTGTATCATTTTGTCTTTTGTCACCAGTAGGTGTAAAGTTACTAATTCTGAAACCATGGAGTAGCTTCAGAATCTTACTTCAGATAACCAAACCCAGCAAAGCTAAGGTTATTGATACTTAATGTAATGGTAAAAAAAAAGAATATAATAATTAGAAGATTTTGTTAAAATGATATAGCTACTTTTCAATTCAATACCAAGATTTCATGAAATAAAAAATGAGAAACACTGGCTTAAATAGAGTACTTCAAAAAAATTATGTTTTGGTAACTTTTGTCTTTATTGAAAGAAAATTTTTAAAAAAAGGTTTTTTTGTTTATTTGGTTTTTTACATTTTATTTAGTAAGATAGAAAAGAACAACTTTGCTTGCATTTTTAGCACTACTAGCACTTTACTAGCATGTTTTCCTTCTTGTTATTCTCTCTTTTTTTCTTTTTTTTTGCTTAGGCAATTGAGGTTAAGTGACTTGCCCAGGGTCACACAGCTAGGAAGTGTTAAGTGTCTGAGGTCAGATTTGAACTCAGGTCCTTCTGACTTCAGGGCTGGTGCTCTATCCACTGCACCACCTAGCTGCCTCTCTTCTTGTTATTCTCATAAGAATTAATTACCATGACCCCACATCAACCTAGCAAATAGCTGTGATCTGTAATGTCAACAGCAAAGGTAATAAGAAGTACCATAGTCATTCCACTGACTAGTGATATATTTTCTCAAAGCAAAGAAGAATCAATTTCTAAGTCATTCTTCGATCATGGATAGTTCTTCTTATATACAGAAGACCTCCAGTTAACATAGAGCAACTTGGCTGTTGCCCATTCATACGTCTTCCAGTCAGTTAAAAAAGAGCCTACAAATTCCAACTACTTAGCCAAATGGAAAAAAAGTCTCTGTTTACAGAGAAAACACAAAGCTCGCCTCTTCTCTGTCATTATGCCGACCAAGAATACTTAGCAGAACTTTTCCACTTGGGTATCCAAGTTAAGACTATCAGTGTCTCTGTCTCCTTACTTAAAATTTAAACATTTTAGAAACATTCTGAAGAGAAAGCTACTGCAAGTCTTTTCAAAAAGGCCCAAATAAATAGTGTGGGGACTTTCCATCTTAGGAATGAGATATTAGTTCAAGGAATTCTAATAAATGCCAAATTAAGTACACTGTTTCTTCCTTAGCAGGCAGAACATATGGAATGCTGAGGGTACAGGAAATAGCTATTGATTGTGGGTTGGGGAAAGAGATTGGAACAAAGTGGATACCCTGATTTCAAATTTGGACTTATTTTCCTTATTTCCTTCAACTATGAAAAATAATTCTAATAGCATTGAGGCTAAAGAACTCTCCCACCAGTTACTTGATTTACTCCATATAATGGGAGGAGGGAGGAAACTACCGGATGTGGACTCAGGGGACCTAATTTAGGAATCTTGCTCTGCTGCTTCTTATGCAAAATCAAGTCACCTCGTGAAGCTGTTTCCTCATATGTAAAATGAGAGTGTTAGATGAGAGGATTTATAAGGTCCCTTTCAGCATTAACAATCTATAAAAAGCCCATAGAGTAAAGTACTGGAAGAGAGGTCAGAGAAAATAGGAAGAAATGTGTAGGAATGAAGAATGACAACAGAACTCTGTACCCTTAAGTGTCATGTATTGAAATCATAGCCAGATTCAGATTAAACTTGGCCTTTGGTCACTTGCTGCCAATAAATTCAGTCTTTATTTTGATTGAAGTAGAAAAGTCAAATTAAAGTGAATAGAATACAGATATATTATCTTTAATTGTCTCCAAGAAGATATGATGCTAAATGAAATATTGTGACAAGTATAGTAACCTCAATAGGAATAATGATAAATGTGATAATGGGCTAATTAGATCCTTGACATTAAAATAATGTCTCAGCAAAATAAAATTATAAGAAATTATCTTACATGGGGCATAGCTGTTACTACATTACTTGAATAATCACTCTGGAGAAAAATACTTGCACTGGAGGGAGAAAATACTCTGTGCTAACAATGATAAGTGTGGAAATATGTATACACATATTCGATTTGTCAAGTATTTTAACATAATTAACATGTAGTGCATATCCTGCCATCTAGGGGAGGGGTGGGGAGTAGTGGGGAAAATTTGTAACAGAAAGCTTTGTAAGGGTTAATGTTGAAGAATTACCCATACATATGTTTTGCAAATAAAATTAAAAAAGAAAATACTCTGTGCTATTTAGAATATAATAGCTTAATAGCCCCTTCAACTAAATAACTTTTATTAAGCACATTTCTCAAAAGCTCTCCCTGAAAATAAAGTCCCAATCAGTGAACCATTTACAGCTATACCAGAGTAGACGAATGACAGAATGACATGCATCCCATGTTCTACATTTATTCTTAATCCATTCTGGGAGTGTTTCATTTTTTGTTTTTATTAACCCAGTTCATGGTATATGGTGAAGAGGTAAGCTATTAATTCTTTTTAATTGTTCATTAATTGGTTGATGGATTGAATTTAAGGGAAGAAAAATGAGGGATTCATTTATTGTGTGTCACTACCATCACTTTCACTTTATTTAGCCTGTTAGTAATAAATATCTGAAAATTGTTGAGATGTACCTTTAATTCCAAATTGAGCATTTATTACTGTGCTGAATTTTGAAAGACTTAAGACAGAAGTTGCTTTTCTCTTTCCTTTCTTTAAATGCATAATCTCAGCACGTATTTTCAACCTTGATTTTCTTTCCAAAATTACTTCACTTCTTTTACCTTAAGTCACTAATTTTTTCATCGTGTTGGGATTTAGAAAGAATTCTAACCCCTGAGGTTCTCAGGATCAGTAATAGAGCCAAACCTTTAACTTTAAAATACTTCAAAAGAATGTGCCTCTTGTGAGGGTGGAGGGAGATTTTGAAGAAGGAAAAAAAAAAGGCCCCACTGATAGTAAATTTTTTGACTACATCATCATATAGAACACCAGAGAACTTTTTCAGAGTCAATAATTTTTTGTTATCCTAATTAGGAGCAATATTGAAAATATCTACATAAATTCCAATTGTTTTTCATTTAAAGAAATTATTTTTCCATTCTTAAATGGTATTGTTTGAAGGAGATGGAAAAATAACTTGGCAAAGTACTGTATTATTAGTGACATATTGGCTACAGATGTGCTGGTTATATCTATGTTTTCTTACAATGATTAATTTTGAAAAGTGCTCACAAATTACACATGAAAATCCAGGTAACATTCTTTCCAAGAATATAGTTAAATTTTTTTGAAGGTATTACTAATTCTCTACTTTTCTCATAAATAGATGATTGGTTCATGCAGATTTGTTAGTTGTGCTTTTTTAAACATAATGCCTGATAGCTGTGTTTCATTTACTCTATATCATTTTAAGTATTTCAAGCAGGTAGTCTTTTTGAAAATAATAGTTAATTGGCAGAATAAATTACCTTTTCTAAGTAGTTCTTAAGAAACTCAAACAGTTTTTACAGAGAGAGGTGAGGACTATTTATGGTAACTTCCTAACTTGGAACTTTTAAATATTTGAAGTAGAGAGTGAAGATTTCAGGAAGTTCCAAAAAGTCTTAAGTTATGTGTGTATGTGTGTGTATATATACACACACACAATGTGCATATATAAAAGACACACATATATAGTATACATTTATTTATACACATGTATATATACATACATTTAATATACACATATATATTTTAGCTCTAATTTGTCTATATATATAGATTGTTATCCACATATAGATACCTAGATTTAATCTATACTATCTAACTTATCTAACTTATCATTGCTTATTCCACCTAACAAATATATTGCCAAATGCTGGTGCTTTTCCTTCATGATAACCAGTTCTTCTCCTTCTACCTTTACTTCTATAGTCATGAGTCTAATCTAGGACTTGGCTATCTCTTCAGTTAAGATTTCCTCAGGAGAGTCTCTGATTCCATTATGACTCTTTTCTACCTTATCCTTAATTCTTCTTCCAAAGTTCAAACTTACCCTCATGCCCTTTTACTTCTGAAGGACTTTTTGCAACTTCATGATTATTATGCTAAAGATCACACACACACATATGCACAGAGGGAGAGAGAAACAGAGAGAAACAGAGACAAAGATGTTTATGATATATGTCTCTTACTTCAAACTTGAGTTTGGTAATATGTAGTCATGTAATATGTTGTCATTGTAGAGAAAATGAGACATGGTGATAAACCTTAAAACTAACCTGAATGCTTTCATCATAGTTCACTTCAGTTGGCATTAAGATATACAATTTGAAATATCATGTAGATGTAATTCTACCTGTGAAAGTTAAAATTGTTGAAGATAAAAGAAAGGCAAGTGGTAGGCAATATTATTTGTGAAAGGTGGTTGTCATACAATATTCAACAATTACTTGCTAAGTGCATACAGGTGGTACTGAGCACCATTAATGGGCGATGAGGTACAAAGATAAGTAAAACAAAGTTCTTTCCCTCAGGTATCTAACAATTTGGTATATGACAAAATTTTTGCGGGCAAATAACTGTAATATAAAATAAATATTTTAGGTTTGTTACTGTGTTGTTTTTTTTTTCAGTGAAGAAGTTAGCAAATGAGCTTTCATTAAACACCTATCTACCAGGCACTCTGCTAAGCACTGTAGATAGAAAGAAAACAAACAAAAAGACAAACAGTCCATTTTCTCAAGGAGCTCTCATAGGATAAACAACATGCAAACAATTACACAGAATCAAGCTATGTAAGACAGGCTAAATAGAAGCTAATCAACAAGAAAATATTGTCATTAAGAGGTATTAAAAAAGCTTCTTGCAGAATATGTACTTTTAGAGATCAAGCCAAGGTGGCAGAGTAAAAGCAGGAGCTCAATGAGTTCTGCCCCCAAACACACCAAATTCCTTTACATAATGACTCTAAACAAATTTTGGAGCATGAGAACACACAAAAATACAGAGTAGAATAATTTTTCCAGCCAAAGACTGCTTAGAAGATCACCAGGAAAGGTCTCTGGCACTTAGGTGGGAGTCCAGTAGGCATGCACGGTGCAGGCCATATCAGCTCAACCCCAGCCTTGGCCCAAGTGCCAGCAAAGCAAGAATGAGCCTAAGGACCTCTGAATCAGCAGTACCATTGGAGGCCAGAGACACAAAAGACAACTTGGAAGGTCAGCAGAAAAGGTTTATCAGTAGGGGGAGAGGGCCTTGGGAAAGAAACCTGAAAACCAGGACTGGGTGTGGGTGGCAGTGGCAGCAGCAGGGTTTGGAGGCTTCAGCTCACAGGAGGTCTCTACTAGCACTAGTTTTAGCACACAGGAACTTATACTACAGTAGAACAAGGACACTCTGCACAGATCCAGGGCAAAAAAGAGAGCTTGTGGTCAGGTCCCTAGAAGGATCTCAAAAAACAGTTGCACAAAACCCCTGAAGCTTGGTACTGTGCACCTTCCACCCTAGAAGAAGAGCCCTACTTTATTTTATTATTTGTTATTAAAGCTTTTTATTTGTATAACATATGTGTGGGTAGTTCCTCAGTATTGATCTTTACAAAGCTTACCGTTACAGATTTTACCCCCAGTGCCCTCCCCTCCCCTAGATGGCAGAAAGTCCATTACATGTTAATAATGTTGAAATACTTGACAAGTTGTTTCACAAGAAAAATCATATCTACAAGAAAGAAAAATCAGAGAAAGGAAACACAATGCAAGCAACCATCATTAGAGAGCATGAAAATGTTACATTGTGGTCCATATTTCACATCCCTCTCTCTGGGTATATATGGCTTCTTTCACTGAACAATTGGAACTGTTTTGAGACATTTCTTTGTTGCAGAGAGCCATGTCCATCAGAATTGATCATCATATAGTATTGTTGTTGCCATGTATAATGATCTCCTGGTTCTGCTCATTTCAGTCAGCATCAGTTCATGCAAGTCTCTCCAGGTCTCTCTGAAATCGTCCTGCTGGTCATTTCTTACAGAACAATAATATTCCATAACATTCATATACCATAGTTTGTTCAGCCACTCTCCAATTGATGGGCATCCATTCAGCTTCCAGTTTCTAGACACTACAGAAAGGGCTGCCACAAACATTCTTGCACATGTCGGTTCCTTTCCCTCCTCTAAGATCTTTTTGGGATATAAGCCCAATAAGTAACACTGCTGGATCAAAGGGCATGCACACTTTGATAGCTTTTTGAGCATAGTTCCAAATTGCTCTCCAGAATGGTTGCATCTGTTCACAGTTCCACCAACAATGTATTAGTGTCCTAGCTTTCCCACATCCCCTCCAGCATTCATCGATATCTTTTCCTGTCATTTTAGCCAATCTGACAGGTGTGTAGTGGTACCTCAGAGTTGTCTTAATTTGCAATTCTCTGATCAATAGTGATTTGGAGCACCTTTTCATATGACTAGAAATGGTTTTAAATTCATCATCTGAAAATTGTCTGTTCCTATCCCGTGACCATTTATTTATTGAAGAATGGCTTGAATTCTTATAAATATGAGACAATTTTCTATATATTTTAGAAATGAGGCCTTTATCAGAACCATTAAATGTAAAGATGATTTCCCAATTTGATGCTTGCCTCCTAATCTTGTCTGCATTAGTTTTGTTTGTACAGAAACTTTTTAACTTAATATAATCAAAATTATCTATCTGGTATTCAATTAGGAGTTCCAGATCTTCTTTGGACATAAATTTATTCCATCTCCACAGGTCTGAGAGGTAAACTATACTACGTTCCTCTAATTTGCTGACAATATCACTCTTTATGTCTAGATCATAAACGCATTTAGATCTTATCTTGGTATGTAGTGTTAGGTGTAGGTCAAGCCCTAATTTGTTCCACACTAGTTTCCAGTTTTCCCAGCAGTTTTTGCCAAATAGTGAGTTCTTATCCCAAAAGCTGGGGTCTTTGGGTTTATCAAACACTAAATTGCTACAGTTATTGCCTAGATTGTCCTGATATCCTATCCTGTGCCGCTGATTGACTACTCTATTTCTCAGCCAGTATCAAATCGTTTTGATGACCGCTGCTTTATAATATAGTTTTACATCTGGTACAGCAAAGCCACCTTCACCTGCCTTTTTTTTTTCATTAATTCGCTTGAAATTCTTGACTTTTTATTCTTCCAAATGAACTTTGCTACTATTTTTTCTAGATCTGTAAAATAATTTCTTGGGAGTTTGATTGGTATGACACTAAATAAGTAGATTAGTTTGGGTAGTATTGTCATTTTTATTATATTCGCTCAGCCTACCCACAAGCACTTAATGTTTTTCCAATTGATTAGGTCTGATTTTATTTCTGTGGAAAGTGTTTTGTAGTTTAGTTCATATAGTTTCTGACTTTGCCTTGGCAGATAGATTCCCAAATATTTTATCCTATCATCCGTTATTTGGAATGGAATTTCTTTTTGTATCACTTACTGCTGAACTTTGTTGGTAATATATAAAAATGCTGATGATTTATGTGGATTTATTTTGAATCCTGCAACTTTGCTAAAGTTGTGAATTGTTTCTAGTAGTTTTCTAGTTGAGTCTCTAGGGTTCTCTAAGTACACCATCATGTCATCTGCAAAGAGTGATAATTTGGTTTCTTCATTACCTACTCTAATTCCTTTAATCTCTTTTTTCTTCTCTTTCTGCCAAACCTAACATTTCTAATACAATATTAAATAGTAATGGTGACAGTGGGCAGCCTTGTTTCACTCCTGATCTTATTGAGAATGGTTCTAGTTTGTCTCCATTATGTACGATGCTTGCTGATGGTTTTAAATAGATGCTACTGATCATTTTAAGGAAAAGCCCATTTATTCCTATACTCTCTAGTGTTTTTAATAGGAAAGGGTGTTGAATATTATCAAATGCTTTTTCTGCATCTATTGAGATAATCATATGGTTTTTGTTAGTTTGGTTATTAATATAATTGATTATGGTGATAGCTTTCCTAATATTGAACCAGCCCTGCATCCCTGGTATAAATCCTACTTGGTCATAGTGTACTATCCTGGGGATGACTTTCTGTAATCTCATTGCTAATATCTTATTTAAGATTTTTGCATCAATATTCATTAGGGAAATTGGTCTATAGTTTTCTTTCTCTGTTTTCACCCTATCTGGTTTAGCTATCAGCACCATCTCAGTCTCATAGAAGGAATTTGGTAGTATACCTTCTGTCCCTATTTTCTCAAATAGATTGTATAGTATTGGAATTAATTGTTCTTTGAATGTTTGATAGAATTCACATGTAAATCCATTTGGCCCTGGGGATTTTTTCTTAGGGAGTTGGTTAATAGCTTGTTCTATTTCTTTTTCTAATATGGGGCTATTTAAATAGTTTATATCCTCTTCTGTTAACCTGGGCAATCTATATTTTTGTAGATATTCCTCCATTTTATTTAGATTATCAAGCTTACTGGCATAAAGTTGGGCAAAGTAACTCCTAATTATTACTCTAATTTCCTCTTCATTGGAGGAAAGTTCTCCCTTATCA
>JAJPUD010029777.1:676-13646 GCA_023553655.1 Myrmecobius fasciatus
AGGTCTTTTCATTAGAAATAGGTGAAATTCTCTTGTATCATTGAATGACCATCTTTTTCCCTGGAAGATGATGCTCATTCTAGCTGGATAACTTATTCTTGGCTGTAATCCAAGTTCTTTTGCCTTTCAGAATATCTGGTTCCAGGCCCTTCGATCCTTTAAAGTGGAAACTGACAGATCCTGTGTAATTCTAATGACCGTTCCTCTGTATTTGAACTGTTTCTTTCTAGCTGCTTGCAATATCTTTTTCTTGGTGCGATAGTCCTGAAATTTGGCCACGATATTCCTTGGGGTTTTAATTTTGGGGTCTCTTTCTGGAGGTGATCGGTGAATTCTTTCAATGACAATTTTGCCTTCTGATTCTAAAATATCAGGGCAATTCTCTTCCATGATTTCCTGGAAGATAGCATCCAGGTTCTTTTTTTTATCGTGGCTTTCAGGGAGCCCGATAATCCTTAAATTGTCTCTCCTGGATCTGTTTTGCAAGTCAGTTGTTTTTCCTAGGAGATATTTCATATTTTCTTCTATTTTTTCACTTTTTTTTCTTGTTTAACTGATTCTTGAAGTCTTATTGAGTCATTTACTTCTATTTGTTCCATTTTAATTTTTAAAGTATTATTTCCTTCAGTTATCTTTTTTAGCTCCTTTTGTAGCTGGCCAATTGAATTTCTTGATTCAATGCATTCTTTTTCCATTTTGCCACTTTTATTTTTCAGTGAATTGTTGTCTTTTTCCAATTCACCAATTTTGTTTTTCAGTGAACTGTTTTCTTTTTCCAATTCACCAGTCCTATTTTCCAGTTTTTGATATTTTTGTTGCCCTGATCTCAATTTATTTCCCCATTCCTCTTCTAGCTCTCTTTTGAGATTCTTAATGCAATCATCCAGGTAAGCCTTCTGAAAGGGAGACCAACTTAAGTCTGCCTTTGTGGCTTCATCTGGGATTGTTTTCATAATGTCAGGATCTGGGGACTGTTCTATTTTTTCTCCGTAAAAGCTTTCTATGGTGAGAGCTCTCTTCTGCTTCTTGCTCATGATTTAAAGTTGGGATATTGGTGAAAAGCAGAGAAAACTGCAACAATTTGTATTTGCCCTGGGGCAGTTTGCCGAGTTGACTTCCGGTCTGAGGCTGGTCGGGCTAGATTTGCACTAGGACCACGTTTTCAGCTGCTCTCGATCCACCCTTTACCAAAGGCAGATCTGCCAAAGCACCTGCCCGCAAGCAGAGCAAAGTGGCCCAGGCATCTCCCACGGGCTTCCTGGGTGCCTCAAATCCGCCCCTCTCTCACAGCCCTGACTTCTGCCCCAGCTGGAGTCTGATTGGGACCAGAGGCCGATTTCCCCTGAGGCTAACCTTTTCCGGAGTTCTTTCAAGGTTGATTTTTGATAGAAGTGCGTTGTAGTCCAAAAGTTTGGCGGGGCCCTCACTCACAAACCAGTTCGATGGCTCACTTTGTCTGGGTTTGAGGGAAGGTCCCAGGAGTTCACAGAGAAAGCTGTCTGCAGTTCGCCATTTTGGCTCCGCCCCCTTGCTGATCATTTCTTAAAGAAAAATAATATTCCATAACATTCCTTAACTTAACTTATCCAGCCATTCTCCAACTAATGGGCATCAACTCTGCTTCCAGTTTTTTGCCACGACAGAAAGGGCTGTTGCAAACATTTTGGCACATGTGGGCCCCTTTACCTCTTTTATAATCTCTTTGGGATACAAGCCCAGTAGAAATATTGCTGGATCAAAGGGTATGTATAGTTTGATATCCCTTTGGGCATAGTTCCAAATTGCTCTCCAGAATAGTTGCATCAATTCACAACTCCACCAACCATGTATGTGTCCAAGTTTTCCCACATTCTTTCCAAAATTAGCCATTATTTATTCCTGTCATCATAGCTAATTTAAGAGGTATAAACTGGTACTTCAGAGTTGTCTTAATTTGCATTTCCTAATCAAGAGTGATTTAAAGCATCTTTTCATATGAATGGAAATGGGTTCAATTTCTTCATTTATCAATTGGACAATGACTTTAATTCTTATAAATTTGAGTCAATTTTCTATATATTTCAGAAATGAGGCCTTTATCAGAACCCTTGAATGTAAAAAATGTTTTCCCATTTTTTTACTTCCCTTCTAATCTTTTCTGCATTTGTTTTATTTATAC
Organism: Myrmecobius fasciatus; assembly: GCA_023553655.1. Taxonomy (NCBI): domain Eukaryota; kingdom Metazoa; phylum Chordata; class Mammalia; order Dasyuromorphia; family Myrmecobiidae; genus Myrmecobius; species Myrmecobius fasciatus. The sequence goes on from JAJPUD010029777.1 coordinate 2,835, forward strand.
AAAAACCTTTTACTTAATACAATCAAAATTTTCTATTTTGAATTCAATAATGAATTCCAGTTCTTTTTTAGTCAGAAATTCCTGTCTTCTCCCCAGATCTGAGAGGTTAACTATCCTTTGTTTTTCTAACTTGCTTATAGCATCACTCTTTATATCTAAATCATGAACCCAATTAAAACTTATATAGGTATAAGGTGTTAGGTGTGAGTCAATGCCTAGTTTCTGTCATACTAGATTCAAATTTTCCCAGCCATTTTTGTCAAATAGTGAGTTCTTATATCAAAAGCTGAGGTCTTTGGGTTTGTCAAACACTGGATTATTGTACTCATTGAGTGTTTTGTGATGTGAGCTTAACCAATTACCCTGATCGACTGCTCTCTTTCTTAACCAGTACAAAATGATTTTGATCGCTGTTGCTTTGTAATATAACTTTAGGTCTGGTACAGCTAGGTCACCTTCATTGGTATTTTTTTTCATTAATATCCTTGAAATTCTTTTTTTTTTTTTTGGTTGTTGTTGCTTTTGTATTTTTCTTTTCTTTTCTTTTTTTTTAATTAAAACTTTATAATTGCAAAACCTATGCGTGGGTAATACTTTTTATTTATTTTTATTTATTTTTTTATTAAAGCTTTTTATTTGTGTAACATATGTATGGGTAGTTCCCCAGCATTGATCTTTACAAAGCTCTCCATTACAACTTTTACCCCCAGTCCCTTCCCCTCTGATAGAGAGTAGGAAGTCTACTACATGTTAATAATGTAATAATAGTTGACAAGTTGTGCAAGAAAAATCCTATCTACAAGAAAAAAAGAAAACCAGAGAAAGGCAACACAATGCAAGAAAACATCAACAGAGATCATGAAAATGTTACGTTGTGGTCCATATTTCATATCCCTCTCTCTGGGTGTATATGGTTTTCTTCAGTGAACAATTGGAACTGGTATGAGACAATTCATTATTGCAGAGAGCAATGTCCATCAGAATTGATCATCATGTAATATTGTTGTTGCCGTGCATAATGATCTCCTGGTTCTGCTTGTTTCACTCAGCATCAGTTCATGCAAGTGTCTCCAGGCCTCTCTGAAATCGTCCTGCTGGTCGTTTCTTACAGAGCAATAATATTCCATAACATGCATATACCATAATTTATTCAGCCACTCTCCAATTGATGGGCATCCATTCAGTTTCCAGTTTCTAGCCACAACAAAAAGAGTTGCCACAAACATTCTTGCACATGTGGGTCCATTTCACTCCTCTAAGATCTCTTTGGGATATAGGCCCAGTAGAAACACTGCTGGGTCAAAGGGTATGCACAGTTTGATAACTTTTTGAGCGTAGCTCCAAATTACTCTCCAGAATGGTTGGATCTGTTCACAGTTCCACCAACAATGTATTAGTGTCCCAGTTTTCCCACATCCCCTCCAACATTCATCTTTATCTTTTCCTGTCATTTTAGCCAATCTGACAGGTGTTAAGTGGTACCTCAACGTTGTCTTAATTTGCATTTCTCTGATCAATCGTGATTTGGAGCACCTTTTCATATGATTACAAATAGTTTTAATTTCCTCATCTGAAAATTGTCTGTTCATATCCTTTGACCTTTTATCAATTGGAGAATGGCTTGAATTCTTATAAATATGAGACAATTCTCTATATATCTTAGAGATGAGACCTTACTCAGAACCCTTAAATGTAAAGATGATTTCGCAATGTGATGCTTCCCTCCTAATCTTGTCAGCATGAGTTTTGTTTGTACAGAAACTTTTTAACTTAATATAATCAAAATTATCTATCTGGTGTTCAATTAAGAGTTCCAGATTCTTATTTATTTTGTCATTTGATTTATCTAATTCTGAGAGAGCAAAGTTGAGATCCCCCACTAGTATAGTTGTATTGTCTATTTCTCCTTGCATCTCTGTTAGTTTCTCCTCTAGGAATTTGGATATGTACCACTTGGTACATATATGTTTAGCATTGATACCGCTTCATTGTCTATGGTACCCTGTAGTAAAATATAGTTTCCTTCCTTATCTCTTTTAATTAGATCTATTTTTGCTTTTACTTGATCTGAGATAAGGATTGGTACCCCTGCTTTTTTTTTGTTCACTTGAAGCATAAAAGATTCTGCTCCAGCCCTTTACCTTCACTCTGTATGTATCTCTATGTTTTAGATGTGTTTCTTGTAAACAACATATTGTAGGAATCTGGCTTTTAGTCCAGTCTGCTATCCGTTTCCGTTTTATGGGAGAGTTCATCCCATTCACATTCACAGTTAAAATGACTATATCTGTATTTCCTGCCATCTTATTTACCCAAAATTATATTTTTTCTCTTCCCTTTCCCCTTACTCCCTCAATCTTTCTTTTGAACTACTAAATCACTGATGTCAATCTTAGACATAGCACTTATATTTCCATGTATAAAATAAAAGATTGTCATTAAGTCCCTTAAAATTAGTCTTTGATATTAGCTTTCATATGCTATATTTTCTATTGAATTCAGGTTTGGTTAAGATAAAATTTTGAAAATGTGACAGAATGTGTAACATTCATTAAATGTTTATTTTTTTTTCGTTTGACATTATCGTTAACTTTGCTGTATATAATATTTTTGGCAACAGATCGAATTGTTTTGATTCATGACAAATATTATTCTAGAACATGCAGTCTTTTGTTGTAGCTGATAAATCTTCTAAAATTCTTACTATAGCTCCAGCACATTTTAACTGTTTTTGCTTATTTGCTTCTGGTAAATTTTTCTCTTTGATCTGGGAGTAGGGGTGGTGTTGAAAATTTAGTGATAATCTTTTGTGTTTTCATTGTAGAATTATTTTGAAGTGGTGATCAGCTGATTTTGTTTCTACTTTCTCTTCTTGATCTATCACTTCAGGCCATTTTTTGGGGGGGATATTATTTTTTTTTCATTATTGTGTCATTTCTTTTTTTGGTCACAAATTTCAGGTAGTCCTATTATTCTTGTTTTGCCTTTTTGATTTGTTCTCCAGATCTATTGTTTTCTTATAAGATGTTTCACATCCTGTTCTATTTTTTTATTCTTTATAATTTATTTTGTCAGTTTTTGAATTCTTATAGCTTCACTGATTTCCCCCTATCCAATTCTAATTCATAAAGTATTATTTTCTTCTTTCAGACTCTTGATCTTCTTTTATGGTTGTTTGACATTTTCTTAAATTTTTTTTTGAATGGTTCTTACTATGTTTACAATTTTTCCTAATTTTTTTTCATTTCGTTTTTCAAGTTTTTTTTTTTTAGTTTTATAAATTCTTGTTGGTCAGGTGGTCATTTAGTGTTACTTTTGTGGGTAGAAGAGGCTTTTTGTTACTTCAGCGTCCCCTCTGGAGATGAACCCTGGTCTTTCCTATTGCCATAGTAAATTTCTTTGTTTGGGTTCTTCTTTATCTTTTCATTTTTTAAAAAAATTAGGACCTATTAATGTAAGCACCTCTAATCCTGGGGTGTGGGGATGGTGCCTTTAGCTTCACTTCAGTTCTCCCCTCTGACCTGGACCAAAACTCTATCCTCTTGTGTGTGATTACAGTCAGCAGTTTCCCTGCTCCACTATTTCCACACTCATTGAGTGTGCTGATTCCTTCTCATCCAGGGCCATGGCTCAGCAACAGAGCTGTCTCTGGCCTTCCTAAATGGTAGAGGTAGCTTCAGTCTTCCCAGGCTCAAACCCACAACTCTCCAGGCTGGTCAACAGGTGATATTTCCTGTGATTGTGGCTCAACCTACCTCTGAACTCAGCTAGCCCATGGATTCTCTGCTTGCTGTTTCTATAGAGCTAACCTGAAAGTGTTCATAATTTGCACTGGAACTTGGGTCTTCTTGTTTCTTCCAGGAGGATTCCTGTTCTGCCCCAAGTCTTATTTGTTTTTCAGGGGTTTACATTTTTCCTAAGGTAAAATTTTGTTTTGTTTGTGGGGGAAACCTGAAGAACTTGAAATTTTCTGACCTGTTCTGAGATCTTCAGATCCTCTCCATCATTCCCAGCCCTTTGAAATCTTGAAGACAAATGTTCTTCCTAATATCTTCTTCTCTCTGAGTTAAACCACCCACATTCTTTCAGCTAATCCTTCTCACTTTTATTCAGTGCTTCAAGATTTTGTCTTGTTGCTTTCTTTGTCTTTGTTGCTCTCTACTAGTGTCATACTGCAACAACTATGATGTATTCAAGTAATTTATGTTGGGAACATGCTACATTTTAGGGCCCTCTGTTAAATCCTTTTGTTTATGTTTTACCTCAATTCAGTCTAGAAAACTCTTATTATGAAATTACTATGAAGACTCCCTTCAAAAAAGTAATGATTTATTATAGAATTTTTCTGATACCATTTTGGCACTGATTGATTCTTTTCAGAAGAAAAAAATCCCTTTGTAGTATTTTTTTATTTTTTTCTTTCCTATGTAGAATTGAATCATAACCACTGATATATTATAGAAATCCAGGTTGTAAACCACCATCAGAACAAGTCAATGTAAATACTGGGACTCAGTGCAAATTAAAGATATGATCTGGGTCAAGAGAGTACATGAAATCTGGAAGTCAAAATTGCTTTTTGAATTTTTCTGACTCTTAGTTGTCCTTTGGCATTTCATTCTTGAGTTCCTTGACTCTTGTTCATTGCATGCAGTCTGACTTTGGCTCGTATATCTATTTTACACTTTGATACTTGATCTGCCCTTCAACATGATGTTTTCTACAGTTCTATACAAGCTCTTTCTTGGTTCTGAAATATTACTTTGTGGTCTTAATCTGTTGTCATGCATAACTAACTGAAATAATACCATAATCTGATTCATATCCTTGAAAGTGTACAGGGAGGAGTCAAGATGGCAGAGTGAAGACATGTCTCTCTATGTCCTCCTCTGACCTTCTCTCAAACCAACAGCAGATTCAGCCTCTAAACTGATTTTTAAGTCAAAGAACCCACAGATATTTGGACTACAACACATTCCTAACAGAAGTTAGGTCCATAGCAGGTCTCTTTCAGTCAGTCAGGGGATTGGGCTGTTTGCCTTGCTCGGGCATAGTTCCAAGATACAGGGCAGGAAGCTGGGTGGGACTTAGAGTGGCAGATTCTAAACTCCTGAGGAGTCTATGGCACAGGGTAGGGAGAAGAGTGCTAGCCATGACTTAGAGGTAAAATACAAAAAGGCATAAATTACATTTGAATACATAAATGCAAAAGTCTAAATTCTGTTTGGAAAAAAAAAGTAGTTTATCAATCTGTTCCCTACAGATTTGAAAGAACAAATAAGATATGTTCTATTTTTATTACTTGTTTCTTTCTCCTATGTCTACTAAATTATTAGCTCCTAGAGAGCAAAGATTTTCTGTGCATTTTCCTCAGTATCTAGTCTGATGGCTTGTATGGGTAGATTTTTAATAAATGTTTGCAGAATTAATCCCCGATTATCTAGAATGATATCACTGGAGAATGATGACAAAGGAAGAGAGTGAATCAATTTCATGGAGGCACCTTTAACTTTCAGTGACTATGATTATGATCTTAAATCCCAAAGATCTAGTGGGTAGGATATGTTATTATTATAACACTTCATCTGAGTTCCAATTAAAACAATTGCTCATATTTCTACAAATGTTAAGCTTTACAAAATACTTTCCTCACAACAACCCTTTATGTTAAGTAATATAAATATCATTTTCCTATTTTACAGATGAAGAAACCAGTACTCATACAAATTGCAATTATTTCAAGGTCACAGAACTAGCAAGAAATAGGATTGTGTGTCTAATATAGTTCCTCTGATCCTGTTTGTTTCCTCTTTATTAGTACAATATTAAGAATATTAAGTAGTTTTTAGCAATAAAAAAGAAACACATCTGTCTGATGAAATACATTTTGTGCTATCCATCAGGAATCAAAATACAGTATGATATATAGAAGTATTTCATAATTTTTGTATTTTGATGGCACATGCATACTGATAGAAAAGAAAGAACACTAGATTAAGAATCAGAGTCTCTGGGTTCTCATCCCAGTCCTGCTACTACCTATTGATGTGGTGCTAATTAAATCATTTCCTTTATTTGGACCACAGTTTCATCAAATACAAAAATTAGAAATTGCATTTACATATATGTATATTATATATACACATACATGTATGTACATATGTATGTAAACATACATATGTTTTCTAACACAATCTTTTTTTTTGTATTTGGAATATAGAAAAGAAAAATCTACACTCTTATTTGGTTCTATATATTATGTCTGTTCTCCTAAATCACTTTTCCCACAGTTATAATTTGTTGGAATTATTATCCTAAGCACATTTATTTAGCAAAACAATAGTAACAACAATGATAATAATGATGATAAATACCTATATGCACAGCCTTCATTCTCAGTTTATGCAGATGTATACACAAACACTCATGCTCTCTCTGTTTCTGTTCACTTGTCTCTATCTCTTTCTTTCTTTGTCTTTCTCTCTGTCTCTGTCTCACATACAGACACAGAAACACCATATACACATGTGCATACATACACACAAAGCATGGAAATGGTATCTGAAAAAAAAAGCAAATTGCTTCTTATCAAGAGATATACTCATGTCAGTAGCAATATTAGAAAGACCTTCACTCAGCAATCTTACAATATTTAGAGTCAGAGGATATAATTGATAACTGAACTCTGCTATTGACTAACTATGTGATCTTTCCCCTACTATTCAGTCAGAATAAACATTTTTAAGAACTAGTACACAGCAAACACTATGACAAGTAGTAGGGAAAGGCAAAAACATAATTTATGTTTTAGCCTCAGAATTCCAACAGAATACCATCACATTCTAATACAAGAAACAAAATATAAAGAAATATGTCCATTGAAAATATAAACAATGTAAAGAGAAGGTAATCTTAAAGCAGCAGTTTTCTCATCTATATGATGGAAGGAGTAGAGGAGCTGAAGTAGGTAATCTCTAATTTCCTTCTTGTGTGACCTTAGACAAGTCACCAAATTATCTCATTTGAAGTTTTGAGGCTGGATGACTACTGAAGTGACTTTCAGCCATAAATCTATTATACCATATGTTCTAAATCACTGATTGCCCTGAATTTTGGGTGCTGCTGAAACCACAATCACCTTTAATTTGCCTAGCTACTATGATCATCTCCATACTTTTTTCCAGTTAGGTTTCACCCAATTGTTCCTTAACTAAAGGGTACCAAATAAAGGAACTACCTAAAAAAATCAAAGTCCTCTCATCTGTCACAATGAGACATATTGTCTAGTGCACCACATGCTTCCTTCCATGGGCTTCACTTGTATAGACTTGACCATCTGTTCACCCTGTGGCTGGTATGCCACTGTGCGTTGTGCATTACTTAGCCAGGGCTTGAAGGGGTTGGTTTAGATTTCACAGTATTATAGATTGACTTCTAAAAATAGCCAAGAGATAATTATGCAAAGAAGAAAACTCAAATTGAAATAGCAGCTAGTTCCAAAACATGGTCTCCAAGGCTCTGCCCTTGGGTCAGTATAGATATAAAGCAGGCATGACCAGGTGCAGCTGCTCATATGAATCCTCACAAACTTCTATTTATCATTCTATGCCATAAGGAAATGGAAAAATTCATTCATTTATTCTTATTAGATTCTGAACTCTCAGTGGAAAGGTATATATTGAAGGGAACTAATAAATATTTGTTGAATTTTAAATGGTTTCATTTTATGGTTCTATATAGCACTGAGCATATGTTTCTGCTGACATACATAACCTCTCAGAATTGCAAGGTATCTCAGTGCTCATATATAACCTGGACTAACAGAATCACTGGGATCAAAGATATAGAGAGAGTAGAGATATTAGACATAAACTAGCCCAACTGCCTTAGATGAAGTAATTGAGGCACTCAGATTTTCAATCTAAGGACATACAAGAGATGTGTCAAATGAACTATTTGAACTCAGGTTATCTAGTCTCTAGAATCCGGGATCTTTACCCTAAAAAGGACAAAAGACCTTTAGTGACCATCTAGACAAGTCTATACATTAAACAAAATAAAACAAAGCAACAAAAAAATCTTTGCTATAATAAAGCTAAAAAAAATTATCATCCACTCCCTGTTTGAAGATGTTAAAAGAGATGGAAATGGAACTCAACACTTCCTATGGCAGTTCTCTAGAGGACTTTTGGGGTTAAATCACTTTTGGATAACCCCTGTTAGTGGAAATCTGTTTCTCTGCATCCATACATGGATGAAATTTCATAACATTCAGTTTCTATGTCATAGAAAGAAGAAGAGTTTTCATGTACTTTTTTGGTTTTGCTCTGATTTTTCCCCAACATGATTCATATGGAAATATGCAAAATGTGAATATACATGTATAACCAAAATATGATTTACATGTAAATGGGTGAGGAGGGAAGAGGTATATTCACAATTAGAGCCAAAACATATCTAGAGATAAAAGACAGGCTTTAAAGCAAAAGTTTGAGGATAACTAATTTTGACTTAATAAAGACAAACACTATCTAGCATGCTGAGCTATGCAAAAATTGGAGTATGAAGCTCTCAGGGGTACTAAGTTCTTCAACATTAAAGATCTTCAGATGAAGGTTATATGAACTTTTTCTGGGCAAAGCATAATCAGATTCTTATAAAGACAGAATAGATGACCTCAAATATCTGTTCCAACTTGCAGATTTCATACTTTCTTGACATTTGATGAAGTTTTTCACAGTGAAACATGAAATTAGATATTAGCTTGTCACAATGTGACCTATTAAGTTCATTTATTTTTCTGGTTGTATATAAAAATATGTGAGCTAATGCAACAGTATTCATATTTCATAGTAAAATAGCAGATGATTAAGAACTTTGGTGATGATTTTTTCATTCATTAAAAATGTATCCAGTACCTATTCTGTATAGTGCAAGAATACAAAGAATAAAACATGGACTTTCTCTTTCCCTTAAGCTTGTAGTAAATTGACTCTTATAATATAGATTATGTATATAAGGGGCGACTGGGGATATTATTGTTCCTAGAAGTATGCAAGCAGAGATTAGATTCAGTTTGACTGAACGTACACAAAAGATATCTACTGAACACCTTTTATGCCAAAAGTAAAAATCAGCCATGGTATAAGTATAGTGGATACATGACAGGATTTTATAATAGGCTGGTAAAGATTCAAGTTGTGTATCTGAAAACTAATAGGCAACTGGTTACTACTATATGATACAAATGATTTGCCTATCTGGTAGTAGATAAACAAGCATATGTAAATATGTATATCTGTATATGTGTACACGGGTTTTTTTGTATGTATACAGTTGTGATGTGCATTCATGTAAGTGCATGTGTTATATAAAGTATAGATTTATATGCATACAAATGTGCAGTGTATATGTATATGTGAATATGTATATCTATCTATCTATATATATATGTTGAAACTAAAAGATTAGTTAAACAAACACAGACACAGTTTCACTATGTCCAAATATATTGTATGGATGCTTCCCGGTTTGAGGACTTTTTTTCTTTTTGCTGAGGCAATTGGGGTTAAGTGACTTGCCCAGTGTCACACAGCAAGGAAGTGTTAAGTGTCTGAGGCCAAATTTGAACTCAGGTCCTCCTGACTTCATGGCCGGTGCTCTATCCACTGCACCACCTCACTGCCCCCAAGGCTACTTTATATTAGTTTATTAAATTAATTCCCAGGAAAAAAAGTAAATCTCAGAATTTGAGAGGTGTAATATATCACAGCAAATAATCTCATCCAAAATTCGGATTGTAAGCAGTTTCCTTTATGATTTTCTGTAAGATAATGTCTAGATTTTTGTTTGTTTTTTATCATGATTTTCAGGAAATCCAATAATCCTTAGATTGCCTATCTTAGATCTATTTTCCAGGGCAGTTGTATTTTCTAGGATTATTTCATATTTTCTTTTATTTTTTTTTTCATTTTGTTTTTGTTTTTGTTTGACTGATTCTTGAAGTCTTATTGAGTCATTCACTTCCATTTGTTCAATTCTAACTTTTAGTGTATTATTTTCTTCAGTTATCTTTTTAGCTCCTTTTTTATTTGATTTGAATTGTTTTGTTCATTGCAATTTTTTTCCATTTCAAAAATTCTATTTTTCAACAAATTGCTATCTTTTTCATATATATTATTCAAGGCGTTATATGCTTTTTCCATTTCAACAAATTTATTTTATAGATCCCTTCTTTTTTCCCATCCCTTCTTGCAAAGATCTCATTTCCTTTCCCCATTTTTCTTCTAACTTTCTTTTAAGATCCTTTATGCAATCTTCCAAGAAAGCCTTGCAAAATGGGGGCCAGCTCATATCTTCCTTTGGGCCTTCATCTGGAGTTGATTTGTCTTTAGGAGCCTCAGGATTTGAGGTTTGTTCTTTTCTCTCTCTATAAATAATTGTCAATAGTGAGAGTTTTTTTTTTGTTTGTTTTTTGTTTTTTTTTTTTTTTGGTTTTCTACTGATATTTTAAGGCTTCAGGCCTGCTCTTATTGCAAAGAAGCAACAACTGCTTTAGTTTGCCCTAGGGCAGTTCTGCTGATTAACTTCCAGTTCTGGATAATGGCAGCTAGGCCCAACATTCTTCTGGGACTCTGGTTTACAATTTGCCTTTTGAAGCAAATCTGCTAGATCACTTGTAACCAGGAGAGAGTAGCTAAGAGGCTCACAGAAGATTTCTATGTGCATGGAAGCTGCAATGCTCTAACTCCCAGCTCCAGCTCTTAGCCCAGGGTTCCTTTGCTGCAGTTTGGGCTCAGCAGACTGTCCTCC
>JAJPUD010029778.1:0-13646 GCA_023553655.1 Myrmecobius fasciatus
TAGAACAGGGGAGGTCAGAGCTGGGAGGGAGCTTAGAACAGGGGAGGGCAGAGCTGGGAGGGAGCTTAGAACAGGGGATGGCAGAGCTGGGAGGGAGCTTAGAACAGGGGGTGTCAGGGTTAGGGGGACCAACATCATCTAATCCAATCCTTTCTTTCTCTGGAAGACCAAACTGAAACCTAGAGAGACAAAGACATAATCCCCCAAATTAAAAATGGGGCTGCATTATACTTGAGAGGTCACTTTTTATTGAAAAAAGAACAATGTTTTTAAAGTAAGGAGTTCTTAATGTGGGTCCACAGATGCCCTGGGGGTCTATTTAGGAAAAAATTACACCTTTATTTCAATATAATTGCTTTCCACTGTACCTGAATTTATTTTACTCAATGCATTTAGAAACAATTCTGAGCAGTCCAGCACACACACAAAGATGAAGAAATCCTATCCCGACGGGAGGGCACAAGTGATAACAGCAGTTCACGGCCTCAGAGGTGAACCACGGTCCCGCCAGGACAGAAGGCCCTGCCCTTCTAAAAAGCGTCCCTGTGGGAAAAGGGGGATGCTGGGTAAGGATGCCAGGACTACATTTCCTTTTCTAGGCGGCCAGGGTCTGGGAAAGATGATAAAAAAGATGATATGGGGGCTGCTCTGGGAGAAGGTAAGAGGGTCTTTGGTGGAGAATGGGATCACAGCGGGTCTTCCCCTGGGGCTTCGGAGAGGAGAGCCTATGGGAGCCAAGTTCCCAGGACAGCTGCTGTCAAGCTGCAGGACCATCATGTGCTGGGTCAGCTGTTCTTCCCTCCTCCCCACTACTGAAAACACGTCCCCCTGACTAAATCGAGTAAGCAGGGTAACGTAATTCACTTTCTAGGACATTCTGTCTGCTCCCATTTAATTCTTGGAAGAGGTTCCTCCTATCTACACTCCATAGAAGTGGGAAGAGAAGGATACAGGTCAAGGAAGTGGCCCCGGTCCCCACGGGCAGGTCCAGTTGGGAACCTCTTGGTCAGCTGTCCCTCTAGTCCAGCTGCTTGGACAAATCCCTTGGAGGTTCTGAGCCGGGCCTGACCGAGAGCCATGGCACTGAGGGCTGCAACTGAGGAGCCAGCCACAGACATTTTTATCTAGCTAGAACGGCCCTTGGGTCGACAAGCCGGGAGGGAAAAGCAGGAATACTGAAGACAGAGGCAGACCACACTTGGTCTCAAAATATTTAATTCCTTGACTTTTGGGGGAAGGTTACATGCCCGCTCCCCTCCCGTCTCCCAGCCCATCCCTCTCGCCCCACAACAAGCAGTAACACACACATACAAGGACACACAAGGTCAATGGACTATTGCACTGGAAGGCCGGAGCTGGTACCTTCTTCGGCTGAGAAGTAGTCTGGCTTCCTTCCTGCCTCGTCCTTAGGACCTTATGCAGAGGCATGACCACCCAAAAGGGCCAGGTCCCCTTCCCTTTTATCCCCCAGACCCACTCCCAGAGCATCCTTTTCCATCCCAGCCCCTGCCGGCCTCAAACTCTCCAACACATAGAAAAATAAACATCACAAGGCCTTCTGGCGCCATGAACTGTAAGAAGAGCTGTCTTGAAATTGTCTTTTTTTTTTTTTTTTTCTTTCCATTTTCTAGAAAATGCATTGTGCTACATTAGCAGAAATACGAGCAAAGTCCCCATCAGGGTGCTGCAGGGTGGTCCACGTGGCAATGACTGGGGTGGCACAGTGAGCAGCCAGAGGGCCGAGCCCCCTCACACAACCGCCAGACCCTAGATGGCTCTCCACTGGCCGGTCGGTCGGCAGGGCCTCTGCTGCAGCCCACAGGCCACCACCCAGGGCTGGACATCTCAAGTGATCTGTACACATTTTTTTTTATGTATAGGCTTCTAACCCTCAAGCTCAGCCATGATCTGCCAGTTCTGAAGTCTCCAAAAAGGAGCAGCTGAGAGAAGGATGCTGGGAAACAAGCAGGAGCGTGCCCAGCCAGCTTCTTCGCAGAAGACGGAACTGGTCTCTGTGCTTCCTGTGTCTGCACTGCCAGCCCCCAGAACAAAGGGTGCAGCCTCCTGGGTCTAGGAGGGCAATGGCACGACCCCTCCCGCCCCGTTTCGGCACGCCCCCGAGTCTTTGGCCCAGCGAGCAAAGAGTGCTAGACGCTGCCCAACCCTTCCCTGCCCGTGCCCCCACCTCACCCCCTGCTGGCTAGTACCAGAGCACTTTCATTTGGCACAGCAGACTCCTCAAGAAAGCTGAGGGATGGCCACTCGCAGCCCAAGGAGGGTGGTACAGAGTGAGGGAGAGAGGCCTGAGAACACGTCTGTAACACTGTCTCCCCAATCTGACTAAGAACATAAAATGGCAACCAGATCCAGAGACTGGGAAAATGGTCAGCGGCGCTTGCTCTTTAAAAACAAGTATACACACACACATATATACACACATACACATCTATCTACGTACCTATATATAAACCATACTGTATCTGGTCAAAGAAAGTAAGACACATGATGCTAATGTCATCCCCATGCTTCTATTTCTTGTACTGGGGTGCGTGACCGGGAGGGAATCCCCTGACAGGCTGCCTGCCTGGGTCAGACCCCTCAAGCCTGGGGTTCCTCCAGCCACCCCCAAGGGCAGGCAAGTGGATCACCATCACCCCACGTGGCAAGGCCGGCACCCAGAGTTTCACACGTGGTTTTGCCATTCGAGTTAGGTAAAAGTTTTTAGTGGAGTCTGACAGGTCCCTTTCAATAAAGCGAAGGGTTAAGGGTGACAACCGTGTCCTTCGTCTGGGTTTTCTTCCAAGGCATGCACCTTCCCTTCCCTCTTCCCACCTCTGAGAGGATCCCAAACGACCTGAGGGCCTTTCCATTTGTCCAAAGGTCTCCGAAGGGTCTCCTGGGTACAAAAGGGCCAGCACTGGCTACAAAAGTCAAGGAAACTGACGGCTTTGCCTTCATGCCCATGAGAGCCCGAGGACACGGGGGGCGCAAGGCTAGACCACCTTGGGATAGAAGGGGTCTTGGTGACTTACAAAACTGCCCCCAGCTTTCTGAGTTGCAAGCTTTTCTTCTCTTCCAATCTGTCCACCTCGAGCAGCCTGGGTCCCTACCCTCGCACTTACCCCATCGCTGCCAATAAGACGGCAGCCAGAGGAGACTGTGCCGAGAACCCAAGTCCACAGCTCTTGGCCCCCTCACTGACCACAAGACGAGGACCACACGTGCTCTATCCAACCAGCGTCCCTAGACCGCTAAGCCCGGCTTGCTTCCACATGGGGAGGCCCGGTTTTTGGACCAAGCCCCAACCTCTGCGCCACCTAGAAAAAAAATTCCTTCCTCCCCAGTTTATCTGAAACATCTGGAATTGGTTACAGCAGGCGCGACGGACCGGTGCGTGCAGTCTTGGGCGGCAGACACCTCCCTCTGACAGTCGCAGGCTTTCCGGCTCCACTGGCCATGGCAACGATGACCGGCGGCTCCATCTAAGACGGTGGTGATTCCTAAGCCCGACTGTCTCAGCTTCCCCACCTTCCCCTTCAATGGTGCTTGGTTCTGGTTCTACCGCCGGCCCCAAGGGACACACAGGCCCTGACGCCAGGCTGTGCCGTGTGTGCTTACAGACCGCTACCTCTCCAAGGAGGAAGGAAAAGAAGCTTCTCCTCCTGCACAAAGTCCTTCCCCTTTTCTTGGGTGGAGCTGGACAACAGAGATATCCTACCTGGCCAACACACCCCGCTACCTGATGGGATGTGAGGGCAGGAAAAACCAGGGACCATTCTGAGATGCCACAGAGAGGCAGCTTTGTTAGCCCAGATCTAAAATTGAAGGAAAGTCAAAGAGAGAGTGAGCACTCAGTGAAAGGAGGCTGTACACTCCAGAGGGTCCCCTTTCCAATCCAAGTGGGATGTCCAAGGGCAGAAAGTTGCACCTGTCACCCATGTCAAGAGAGTCCCTTCACTCCTCACCAGCGAGGAGTCCTGCCCCCCAGAGTCAGGGGTTCCCAAGTCCTCCAGATGCGCTCTCCAGGACCCCCGTGGGCAGAAGAGCCCTGGCCCAAGCCAGGCTGGGAACAGCGGACTTCCTGCTAGCTGTGGTGAGCCCCAAAGCCTCCCCACACACTCGCTCGGCAGAGTTGTCTAACACGGAAGGGGTGGTGCTTACAAGGGTCCGTATTTCGTCTCATACTTGGAGACGATGCTCTTGCATTTGCCCACTTCCTTGCGCAACTCTGCGACCTCGGTTCTGAGAGCCGTGTTCTCCTTCTCCAGGAAAGCAGCGCGGATGGTGATCTGGTTCTCCTTCAGCCTGCGGGCGTCCCGGGAACGCTTTGCGGCCACGTTGTTCTTCTTCCGGCGCGTCCAGTATTTTTCATCCTGAGTGAAATGTTTGAGAGATCGTAACGGTCTCCAGCGGAGAAGGAGCCGTCCCCCCTTCCTCTGCTCCACGCCTTAGCAGGCCCCTAGTCAGGACGCGGCATCGAGGCAGAAAGGCCCAAAAGCATCCAGGCTACTGGGGGAAGGCACTGAGACTTAGCTACCTTGCCATGGGTCAGCAGCGAGCCACAGCCTGACCCTGGGACCTCGGGCTCCAGATCCAGCATTGTGTCCATTAAGCGACACGTGGGGAGACCCGTTTAAGATGGTCCTTCTCTTCAGAGGACCTCCATGGTCTAAGAGAGCTTGACTGGCCCGGGGGCGGCAAGGGGGCTCCCGGACCACTAATCTAAGGACATTTCACTGGTGGTCCTGAAAGGGAGCTCGGGCCTGCTGGTTGTTACAAAAGCGAGGCACAAAATCAGGCAGATTCTGCCACGTGAAGAAGGGACAGCGGACCAGCAGCCGGGCTAGTGGCATTCTAACGCCGTCTCTGCCCCTAATTCTACCTAGCAAGTCACGTAAGTCAAGACTCTGAAAGGGGCCAGACAACACGATCTCCAAGGTCGACGGTGATCCGTCTGCCCAAGACCCAGAGCAGGGCTTCCCAAAACAGGGAGTCTCCTGACCTGTCCCTCTGACTTTCTCAGGTTTTTGCCTGATGGAGTGACCATCACGGATGACCTCTACTCCAGTGTCTATAAAGTGGGAGGGCCCTTCCGGCTACAAACGAGCATCCCTTTATCCCTCAGAGGTTACCGTGCTCACACAACAGACCGAGACCAGCCAGCCACCAGGGCCCATGACGGAGACCAAATTACCTTCTGCTCATCAGGGACAAAGACCTTCTTGGCCTTTTTGATCATTGGCTGTGGTTTCAGGTCCTCTTCGGCAAACTTGTGCTTTCGAGGGTTGAAGAGTTCCCCCCCTGGCACGCTGGAGAGGACCAGGTCTGCAGGGTCAGGGTTAAAGTTCACATCAACCTCCACACAGTTGGGGTCAATGGGGCTGGGGGTCTCCCTTTCATTTTCCACAGAAGATTCTGAAAAAGACACATGAGGAAGGGCTCAATCAATCCTACAGATGTAGGAAACTCCTGGCAGACCAAAGGTGCAGGTTTATCCTCGGATACCTCTCTCCCCACTCCTAAATACACAATACCTTCTTTTTTCAAAAATGTAATCATCTTAGTTCTGGCAGAACACAAAGTATCACACAAACCACTGCTACTCGGACATGGCCCAATCACAATCAGTGCCACGAGGCACAAGGAATTAGAGTGATGTGTTATGTGTTGTTTTCCATAATGGAACAAGTTGAAGTCAGCGTCACCCTGAACTTCCCTCTCTTCTGGGAAATTCTAAAGGGATCGGGAACAACTGCTCTGCAAGTGGTCTGCAAGCGGGCCAAGACTTGGCACCAGCTTGGTCTCCGATGCCCTCATTTGGAAGCAGTCTGCTCCTGGGGTGCTCCCACCACCTTCCTAAGCTCAGACGTACAAGTCTAGAAAAGGTGGCAGTGAGGAGCAGGAATGGCTCTGGGATGTGAAATGACTGTGGGAAGCAGGCCTGCCATCGTGAAATGTTTTATGGGCTGACACACGCCTCTGGGGGCCAAGGTTAAAAATCAGGGTAGAAAGGTACAGGCCAGCACAAGGCAGGGCTTCCTCCAGGAGAGCCCCTCCTCACAGAAGGACAGACTCTCCAAGGCCAGCCTCCTCCTCCACTGACAAGCCCTGCCTTGGGGGGCATCTGGCCTCTCCCCAAAGAGCTGCCACCTCCTGCCTGGGCCCATTTCACTGGCAGAGAGCTCTCACCGAGAGAAGCTTCTCCCGATCCCCAGTCTCAGCTGGCCTTGCTCTGCCACTTCTGACCTTCTCCAGCTAACACCCCGAGTCCCTTTCTCTTTCTCGGGGCCCTGGCTGCCCATACCCGAAGAGGCTCCACCATATGTGAAGAGGACAGGACCCCTTTCCCTACTGTCCCTCTCGGCCCTTGGTCCCCACAGCCACCAAAAACAGCACCCCGCAGCCCACTGGGATCTCTGCTTCACTCTGCTCAAAGACTGCACATTTCACCTTAGTAGATTCAGTTCAGATCAGAGTCCTCCAAGATGTTCGGAAGCCTGACTCCCTACTAGCTGATAAGGACTCAGAATCTCCAGAGCCACTCCCCTGGAGAGCGTCTAATACTACCTCAAGACAATACTCACTTCTCTCTGGGTCTGGACATTTGGCTAGTTTCAACCCAACTCTACCTCTATCTAGCCCATATTTCTCCACATCTTCCTTAAGAACAGCACAAGAAACTCAGCAAAAATTTTACTGAAATCACATAAACTGGTATTTTCCTGATTTACTAGTTTATTAGTCCTGTCAAAAAAGAAAACTTAGCCTGTCCTTGTGATCACTACTTCCTTCATCACAACCATCCCTTTAATAACACATTTTAGACTTTTCCAGATTTAATGATGCTTACTGGTCCTCAGTTTACAGCTCCATTCTCATTCATTCTCATTCTCTCTCTCTCTCTGTTTTGGGAAAACTGGGACATCTGACCTCCATCTTCCTGGAGATTTTTCTAAACTCAGGGAGTGAGGTTCCTTGTTACAGTCATGATTTAAGCAGATACTGGGTGACTACTTGTCAGATGTTCTAGTAGGATTTTCTTTACTAGAGCATTTATTAGTTGCCGACTATGTGCCAGGTACTGTGTTAGGGAAGGGTGAAACAAAGAACGGTTCCTGCCCACAAAGAGCTTCCATTCTACTGAGTGAAAAAACTGGTACACAGAAAAATGAATACAAAGCAGGTTCAAAGGAAATCACTGTGGGAGACTGGAGGAGGCCTCCTTCTCCCGCCCCCAAACTCAGAATCCATGGTACCAAGTAGAAGCACCAGTGCTTGCCTAGCCCAGCGTTCCTATCAATGGGTCTAAGCAAGGCCACTTTTTGCAAGTCTGAAGCAGCTTCCTACACTTAGAAGGGGGCTCACTTCTAAATGAGATAAACAAGGCACCACAAATGGGAGGGGGAATGCTTCCAAATGTGCTTGGTTTTGGAGGACATGCTTAATGTTTGTTGACTGACTGTGAAACTGGGGCCTGTTTATGGCTCCTGCTCATCCAATATCTCTGCAAACATGCCTCATGAGGATCAAGAGTGAGACCCCAGTGAAACAGACAGACAGGGTGCTTTTTTGTTTGTTTGTTTTTTGGGTTTAAGGTTGTTTTTTTTTTTTTTTTTAATCAAGCAAAGGCTCAGGGTGGTTCTGCTTTTCCTATATTGTTCTGGCCATCTGTAGTGCTATCAACCAACAGAAAGACTTCCATAGGGCCTAGGCGGCTACTATTTTTATCCCTTGCTGAAAGGGAGATCATTCTGAAGGGTGTGAAGAAGTATGAGAGGAGACTTCTAATTGCAAAGCTCTCTTAGGATCTTCTAGGTAGAAAAAAAAAAAAAACTAATGAGTGAGTAGACACAGGTGCTTATAGATGTGGGGTCAGGTCCCCCTTTCAGATGGGCAATCACACCCATTACCAACCTGTGCTGGAGGCGGTCTCTGAGGGCTGAAAGACCATGGTAGAGGACGATGATGGGGAAGCTGTGGAAGGGCTAGCTGACTCCTTCCCCTCCAGCTCAGTCACAGGCAGCAGTGCATTCTGGATCAGGTGAGTAGGGCTGGCTGGGATCCCATTCTCCAGCAGAAACTCATCCAGGTCCATGTATTCGAGGTGGAAGGATTCACCATCGTATGGGATGGTTTTGTCCCAGATTGGGGGCATGAGGGAGGCAGACACGGCCATGGTGCTAGCAGCGGCTGCCTCATCTTCATCGAGTTTCTCCTTTTCTTTCTCTTTATCTATACACAGAAAGTTCATCGAATAAGACAACTCAGTCATAGAGAGGATACATCCCAGGTTTTCTCCCTCTCCTATGACCCCATGCAAAAGACATTCACATCCAACATCCCAGCCCACCCTCACCCCCCATTTCACTGCTGCCCAGTGCAAAGAGACCCCCCCCCCCGAGCATCACATCTTCTAGGTTATAAGAGATACAGAATGAGGACATCTTGTGTTGTAGCTTTGACTCTCCTATTGCCTAGATCAAGGTTCTACACACAGAATGAGCTAAAGAAAGTCTCTGCTGAACTGAATGATGGAGCTTTCCTGAATCCCCGAGGCAGGAGTTGATACCGGAGGAGTAGTCTACAAATCTAGTAGGAGCAGTCTTGGAATAAACAGAGAATTAAGGGGAGGACAAAGGAATGAGACATTTTGAAACACTCAAGCTAAGAGAGGAAATGAAGATTCCCTAAGGGAGAAAATGCCTTGACAATGAAACAGAAGTTTCTCCACCCTCCCCAACTTCATCCTAGCAGCTGCTATATGGGGAAGGCTTAGTTTAAAAAATAGCCCCATCCCCATGAGAAGGTGGAATGTGTTTACAAACTTTTAAAGTCAGAACTCAGTTCAAATTCTTTTGACTCTAGATTAAGGAAGAGGGAAGTTCCAAAGAAGCGACCCTGTAGTTAGGCTGGGAGGCTGGAGGCAGAGCTGGGATGAGGAGGAGAAAGCCTAAATCAGGGATGGAGAAGAGAAGTTCCATAATGATTTGCATCACAAAATGAGCCCCGAGCCAGGCCAGTGGTTCAATGAATGTCAGAAATAAGAGGCCGGTGACCCCATCCTTCTAGATCCCCAAGTTCACCATCTCAGCCTCACCTGTCCCCACCCTCATACACGGCCAATTGCTAAAACTTCTCTGGCCTGCCCTTCTCCTCACTGGCCTTCCCTACCTTTCTGGTCTTTTCATCTTCCTTCCCCTCATGAACTCTGTTATAACCTAACTAGCCCGACCAAAGTCCTGTTTGTGACTTGCCATTTCTGGCTGCCAGCTCTTTGCCCAGATATGGGCCAGGTTTGGAATACTTCTACCTTCTAGAATCCCTAGATCCTTTTAGAGCCCAGCCCCGGGCTACCTCCCGGGACCTCATCAACAGTAACATTCCCTCCTTGAATTCTTTTTGCTTATTTATCTGCACATGTGATGTATGTAATTCCCTAAGCAGAAGCAAACTCCTTGAGGGAAGGGATCAAACATTGTTTTTTTGTCTGGATTTCCAGCAACCAAGACAGTGTTTAGTACACAGCAAGTATTTAATACATGTTTCTTGCACTGAATTAAGAAGGGAAGAAACAGGGCAAAAAAAGAGGCAAAATTATGGAAAATCTCCAATAGGTTTTAAGACCCGAGGAAGAGAATTCTGAACTGGATCTTCTAACGAAAGGGGAAAACGAATGCGATTTTAATAAAACTGGCTCCTGGTGGCCCAGACAACACACAGCAGGAAAACAAATCTGTTGGCTTGGTGTATACTGGTTTAGCAAGTGAGATGGGTGGAGGTTCCTGCAAACAGACTTTGGTAGTGATCTCCAAGCAGAGGTCATTTAACTCCCTTCTGTGCTGAGTCAGTCTGAAGAAGACCTATGGAGAGCAAAACCCTGCCCACAGACTGCTCAGATGAGCCCACCCGAAGGGAAGTTACCTGGGCCACAGGAAGGGCCTGCGCTGGCCTAGCCCAAGTTCCGACTAGCAGAAGGGGTAAAGAAATGGATGAGAAAGAAGTTAAGATCAAAGCAGACGATTTCCCAGCCAACCAAGTACAGAAGGTCTCAAGCCACCAGTTCAGGGCTAGGGCCTCCCTTCCAGCTCTACATGCTGCTATCCTAGGCTGGCCATCCAGGAGGTACAGCAGCAGTACACAAGTCTCCCCCAGAGAACCCAGCCTTTCAAGCCCAGGGGCTGTTCCAAGCTGGCTAATCTCTACCAGCTCCTTCAAAGTCAGGACAGCAAGCTACTAGAAACAGTCTTAAGGAAGGATGAGGAATATTATTATTAATATCATTATTGGCTCATGACCATCTCTGTCAGGAGAAAAAAGACAACTGGAAAGCCTCTTTGGTTATTTTGCAACCCTAACCAGGACATCCATTCCCAGGGTCTTAGCTCAGGCCCCAGCCTCCAGAAAACAAACAAAAGCAGTTCCGGGCCCATTTAGTGGAGAGATAAAAGGAAGAGCTGGCTTCACCTGACAAGCTGGGGGTATTTATAATTCCGGAGTGACAGCCAAGGGAGAGCGAGGTCAACACAGGAGAAGCAGAGGGAACATTCACCCCTTTCACTCCCACATTTGTGAATCACATTTAGAGTTTTGGAAGCCTAAATCTGAAACACACCTCAAAGGACCTGAACCCCCTTGCTGTGGAGGAACTATGCTGCCAACCCAACTTTCTACCCTATAGAACAACCTTTTTGGGGGGCAGTGGGGTACTTATAGCGCCAAAGAACAGTTATCTCTCAGCCTCAAAAGAACATTTCACTTTGGGGGCAAATTCCCACAGTTCAGCCCCTACAGACGAAAGCTGTCCCCCTTCTTCCCTGCCTCACACCCCTGATCCTGTCAACAGTTGAGATTTTATTCTGTGTAGGGCAGCAGTCAGGCAATGGAGATATAAAGCTGTGGAAGACATCATTCTTTCATGTCCATAAACATTTACTAAGCTCCTACTATGTGTCAGGTACAGGGATAAAAACAGGCAAATAAAACTCTTCTTTGCTCTCACGGAGACAACATTCTTCTGATCGCTTCCATCAAAAGTTTGCAATTTCCTTCACCACAGATATATATATATATATATATATATATACACACACATACACACACACACACACACACACACACATATATATGTATATATGTACCAAGAAAATGGAAGACCCTTGCCTAAGTTGGCCACCCCTCTGGCTTCCCAGCTCCAATATCCTGCCCCCCACCCCACCCCTCCAAGCAGACATCATTCCTCTATTCACTATCTATCCCTCACATCCCTTCTATGAACCCTCCCCATGACTCTCATTTACCCACATCCTCCTGCCTCACCAGACCCCCCCATGTTAGTTCCCACTCAATGATCCTTCCACTCATCACTAATCCTCACTGACCACCTGCTCACCTCCACCTACTGAGCCCATCCCCAAATTTCCTCGCCAGTGACCTCCACCCACAAACCACCTTAATGGCATCTGCCCCCCTCCTCATCAGCCTGCAGCTGGGCAAGTCACTTAAAGTGGCAAAATGGGCATAGAATGGTGCCCATCTCATAAAGAGGCCACGAGGACCACAGAAATACCCTAGTAGAGGTGATCCTAAAGGGCACGGAACTTTAAGCTATTCTTATGTCCCAGGCCTGGACCAGGGAATGTAGGGAAGCGCTCCGCAAACCTCAAAGTGCCACACAGGTGGGAGCCACTGGCCAAGCCCTGCCCACCTGGCCTCACCTGGCCCTAATCTCCAGGGAGGCCTCCTCTGGGGGGCCTCCAGTCACCTACAACACCCCAGCTCAGCGACCAGGCCTCCCCCTCCTCACTGCCCCTCCCATTTACACCTCACCCCTTGGGCCCTACTCCTTTCCCCTCTCACTTCCACACTACTCTTCTTCGTCTAGACTCCCCCCACCCTCCCTCCACATCCCCTCCTCCCCAATGTTGCAGTCCCGCACTGATCCCTAGCCAGCTGACCATGCCCCTCCCCTCCCTTGCTCCCTTCCTTCCCGTCCTTCAAGGGTCTCTCCTCACTCTCCCTAGGCGATCCCTCTCTACTCCTCCCTCTCCCCTCCCATGTTTCCTGACTCCTCCTCCTCCTCTCCTCCCCTCCCCTAATGATCCCACTCCTCTTCATCCCCCTCCCCCTCCCCCTCCTTTGATTTCCGCCCCTCTGCCCCGCATGCCATCCCTCTACGCCCGCCTTCCCATGGGTCTCCTCTAACCCCACTTCTCTGCACCCCTTTCCCCAAAGATCCCAACCCCCTCCATCCCCTCCCCCACAGGTTACCCTCCCCCTCCCCTCCGCGCAGGCGTACTACCGCCCCTCCCCGTGCCGCCCCGCCCCCCTCCCCTCACCGAGCCTCGCCTCGCGCGGCGGGTTCTCCATCAGCTTCTTCAGCACCAAGGGGAAGGAGCCCGGTGGGCCCCGCTCTGCCTCCGCCTCCCTCCCCGACCCCGCCTCGGCCTCCAGCGGAGGCTTCTTCTCGGGCCCGCCGCTGTCGGACATGGTAGTCCGCGCCGGACTCGGCTGCAGCTCCCGTCCGAGAACGCCGTGAGAAGTCTCCGCTGCTGCCGTGAGGCTCCACTGCGCAGACGCAGACAGCCCCTTTCCCCTCCCCCGGCTCCCCGAGCGCTCGGGCAAATTCATTATTCAGAAGGCGAACCCCCCCCCAGGCCCGCGGCCAGGCCTCGTGATGGACCCGCCCCCGGAGGGAGGAGCGAACGCCGCTCGGCACTCTGATTGGCGCGGAGGCCGGGGGCCGCAAGGCACGTGCGAGGCCGGGTGAGCGGTGCCTCGGGAGGTCCCGCCTCCGAATCCTGATTGGGCCCCGCGGACGCAGGTGTACACCAGTGGTTGCTTTCTCAGCTCCTCGGTTCCCTCCTCTCTTGCGCTCTCCTCTCTTCACCCACTTCCCTCGCCTAAAGCTCCGGCTTCCTAACCCCTCTAGCCCCGCCGCGACAGGCGAGTCGGGCGGGGCGGTGGGGGAAGAGTCCCGGGTTCTGGCCGGGAGCCAATCAGCCCCGTGCGGAGAAGCGCCCGGTTGGGTCACGTGGAGCCACAGCTGTCCTCAGGAACGCGGGTGGGGGGAGCGAAGGAACCAGGAGTAGCCAATGGAAGGTGGAGGCGGAGCCATGGAACTCGTGGCGCTGCACGTGCACGAGGGGGCGGGGCGGGAGGCAGGGTTGAGGAGAGGGGCGGAGGAACGCGACGCCCACGTGCTCCCAGCCTAGGGGGCTGCGCCCGGCCCCGCTCCGAGGTAGAAGCGGAGGCCGAGGCGTGGGTCCCTCTCCTCTTACCTTGCGTGCACTGGGCGTGCTCGATGCCAGGAGGGCTAGGCTCAGCCGAAGGCCGAAATTAATAACAATAATTGTTAATCGTATCCGAGAACACTAAATAATAGTCGCTGCCTTTTATTGCGTTTTAAGGACTGCAAAGCACTTCCCATAGATCATCCCCTTTAATCCTCTCACTCATCCTGCTATTCACCCCATTTCACAGATGAGGTTGAGTAATCCAACTTTAAAGCACTCTATAACTTTCAGTTATTGCTAATATCTCTAGCCAGGGGAAGCGACAATTGTCCACAGGCCCAGTCTCCTGCCGGACACCTCCACCTCTGTGTCCCACTGACCACGTGGAACTCATTACCTCCCCTTCCCCAAACT